>ML803587.1:65416-81400 GCA_009831015.1 Picea engelmannii | reverse complement strand
TTTTAAAGGTAGTAAAACGGTAATTTTTTTTAAGTTTTTTTTTTAATTTTAGGTATGAAGTATAGTAAATTTAGGAGGGTTTCGTCATTTTTTAGACTTAAAATGTGATTAATTTTGCTAAAATTTCTTCCAAAAAAATATAAAAAATCACACAAAAGTTAAGGTTTAAGGTTTTCAATGTTTTGCATAGATAAAAAGCTTAATTTGTTTTTTCCTATAACATACAAAATTTAAAAAAAAACCGACCTTTGAAATGCATAGTCTCTTCTTGTTGAATGCCCTTGATGCTTCTCCCTTGTAGCTTGCTTCAAAGTATTTAACGAACGTTGCCCAATTGCTCCACAATATTCAACAAACGTTGCTCGATTGCTCCAAATTGCTCCACAATACTCAACAAACGTTGCTCGATTGCTCCAAAATATTCAACAAACGTTCTTCAATAGTTGATGCGATGTAAAATACCAAAACAAGAGTGTGTATATATACCAAGTATTATACCACGTGTTAGTTTGTTTAGAGCATATGGGATAAATAAAATATAAGACGATTATGTATATATATCAAATATTATATAAACCATCTCTACGTTTAATCAATGTGGGATAAATTAAAAAAGATAAAACATTATGTAATTAATTAATTTATAATGAATTAATAGAGTAAGATTTATTTAATATTGAAGGTAAAATATTAAAAAGGAAGCTTTGGGGAAAAATTGTTAGGGAAAATTCGGGGGGGGGGGTTTGGGAAAATTGGGAGGGAAAATGTTTTGGGAAATATTTGGAGGGAAAATTTTGGGGAAAAAGTTTTGGCAAAAAATTGGTGGGAAATTTTGAGAGGGAAAATTTGGGGGAAAATTTTGGAGGGAAATGTTCATTCCACAAGCTATAAGAATGTCATTAGGAGAGTGGGCATTTGCACCATTCTATGTTTGTAGTAAACAGTGACGACTTCATCAGATAGAGAGGATTTTATTTCTGGAGCATTAACATCTTGTTCACATGCCTCATCTTCTGAGACTGACAAATGTGGTGGGAATACTTCTAATGCAAATGAGGAATCATATGTTTCATCTAGTGAGAACTTTTATCGTAGTGCAAGCATTGATATTGAGCATATTGATCGGGACAATCCTAATTCTGAAGACTTTGAAGGCACCAATGATGAAGGGGAGGAATATGGTGAAAAGGATGATGAAGATTTTCCTCCAAGTGAGGATTTCCAAGGTACTACTGATGATGATGAATATTTTCCTCCAAGTGAGGATTTTGAAGGTATCGACGAAGATGATGAATAGTTTCCTCCAAGTGAGGATTTTCAAGGCAGCAAAGAAGATGATGAAGATTTTCCTCCAAGTGAGGATTTTCAAGGGAGTAAAGAGAAAGATGAAGATTTTCCTCCAAGTGAGGATTTTGTAGGTACTGATGAGGATAATGAAAATATCCATCCGAGTGAGGATTATCAAGGTAGTAGAGAGGATGATGAAGATTTTCCTCCAAGTGAGGATTTTGAAGGTACTAATGAGGAGGATGAAAATCTTCCTCCTAGTGAGGATTTGCAAAGCACAAATAAGGATAATGGATATTTTCCTCCCAATGATGATTTTGAAGGTACAGATGAGGAGGAAGCAGATATTCCTCCAAGTGAGGATTTTGAAGGGACTAATGAGCACGATGAAGATTTTCCTCCGAGTGAGGATTTTGAAGGGATTGATGAGGATGGTGAATATTTTCTTCCAAGTGAGAATTTTGAAGGGACTAATGAGGATGATGAAAAGTTTCCTCCAAGTGAGGATTTTGAAGGTATTGACATGGATGGTGAAGGTATTGTTTTAGAAAGAGAAATCAAAGGTTCCAATGAAGATGATGAAGAGTTTCCTCCAAGTGATGATTTCCAAGATACCAATGAGAATGTTGAATATTGTCCTCCGGGTCATCATTTTGAGGGCAGTAATGAGGATGATGTAGAATTTCCCTCAATTGGAGATTTCAAAAGTAGTGAAGATGATTATGTCGATTGTGGACACTTTCTTGCAAGTGATTGTGTTGTTGATGATGATCTTGATATTTCTCTTCTCAACGATATTATCAATGAAGATGATGATGGACTTAGGAATGGAGATCATGTTCTAAATCATTCAAGTGCAACAAATCAAGGTGATCAACAATATCTTGTTCGGTCTCCTCAGAATGTTATGTATGATTATAGTGAGAATGATGTTCCTCCTAGTGATGATGTTCAAATAGTGGAGAGATTGCAAAGAAATATTGTGTCCAGGACGAGGACTAGACCCTTTTATATGAGTCCAAATCATTGTAGTTATACAAGGTCCAGGAAATAATTTCTCACTAAATCATTTTCCATCGGTGATTTGATTTCTAATGATTGTTGTCATAAGAATTGTTTGAAAAGTATAGACTACATGTATGCCTTGCAGAAAAGGAAGAATTATTTGTCAATGAATAAGAGCATGCAAAATTCATATTTAGTGGGGTGCATGATATCTATGAAGACAAAATATGATTATCGCATTGGTAATATTTTACTTTGCAGAAAGGCTTTCAAAAAAATCCACTCAATTGGTAATCTTCGTCTATCAAGGATCCAAACAAGATTGGAAAAAGATCCTACATTTTATTCAAAGGTATATCATGGACGAGAGATTGTCCCATTAACAAACACTGCATTGTCATGGATGCAAGACTTCTTTCCCAAACATGGAGAGTCTATGCCAGATAGAGAAACAATACATATTACAGATAATTTATCAAGGAATGAAATCTACAGGTTATACAAAGAATATGTTGAAAGTGTTGAAGGAAACCATAATTTTATTGTATATGCATGTTTTACAAGAGTATGGAAGAGACAATTCAACAATGTCTATATTCCTAAGAAGTCAAGGATGGGGATTTACAGTATATGTGCTTCTCTTAAAGCAAGAAGAGATAAATTTGAAGGGGTAGAAAGAGGGATATATTTACAAAAAAAAATTGTTTAAATTCGATAGTTATCAACTGTGAAAACATATTATCAATATTTTCATTTTGTGTCATGTGCAGATTCTATAGTCAAAGCACTTCAAGAACACATGAGTCAACAATCAAGTGAAAGGCAAAAGTTGTACAAACATGTAAAGAAGTGTTATGATGCTCCAGATAAATATATGGGTATGATAATTGATGGCATGGACCCAAAAAAAACACTTCTACCACATTTTGTTCGTACACCAAAAATTTTACAAGAAGAGAATTTCATTCAGTTTCACTTGGTTGGTTGTATGGTTTTTAATGGAACAATGTGTCCAAGGGTTTACTTCACATCTCCAAATATTCATAATGATGCAAATCTGACTATCACCATAATTCATCATGTGATCAATCATTGGTCTGGTAATCTTCATCAAGTTCTATATCTACAGTTGGACAACACTAGTTGTGAAAACAAAAATCAAATTGTCTTTGGATATCTCAGCATGCTTGTTGAACTAGGAATATTCCAAAAGGTTAAAGTCGGTTTCCTTCTTGTTGGACACACGCATGATCATATTGATCAAATGTTCGATCGTTTTTCAGTAACATTGAAGAGGGAAAATGTTGGAAGCCTACCATCATTAATTGAATGTATTAAGAAATCATAGATTCCATAACCTATTTTTCACATATTAGAATAAATTGTTGACATGCGAAGATTTATCCAGGGATCACGTGGTGAAGAAAAATGTATTGAGCAACTTAATGAAATTAGCTTCCAACATCAGTTTTGCTTGAAAAAATTTGATGGGAAAACATTTATATGGGGCAATAAGTATTCAAATACTGTAGAATGGGGGCCTTCATCAGGTTTGGCATTTTTTAAGTTCATTCCAGATCGTCCAATATTTGCATCAAAGTTAATGTTATTACAATCAGTTGTTGAAATCGATAATGCACGAAGGCGTCATAGAGATGTAGATTATTATGAATGCTTGGAGGAAATAAAAAAGGTCCATTAAAGATACATATAAGTACTTTGATGTTGTTGATTCTGTTTGGTGAGAGTTGTTTTTCAATGATCAAAGTGACATAATTTCAAACTCAACAAATGAAGATACATTTTTTAAGACTTCATTTATTTGGCCACAAAATAGGTCAAATGAATCTGAAGAAAGAAACGTTGTTGAACAACAAGAATCTCAAGATGTTATTGAGTTTTCATAGGTAGAGGAAAGAGAAATGTATATTGGTTCTAGAAGATCATGTGCACAACGTGAAGCCATGGAAGATCTTTATAGGGGTTCAACACAAGATATTAAGGAGGGTTGCATGATTGTAGTTTTAGTGACTGAAGATCCACATGGTTATCCATTCTAGATTGCAAAGGTTATAAGGATCGATAAATAAAATGAAGATGTTATAGCAATTGAAGTGCATTGGTATGCAACAAGTACACACCCATTCAATGATGTGTACAAGCAACAGAAAGAGAAAAAGAAAGGGTCAAAATATAACTCGTCATCGCATCGACCTCTTAAAGTTAGAGGATGTTGACATACTTATCTATGACTTCAATTTGAAAAAGAGAGGAACTCTTTGTTCCGGGACCATAGAGATTATCAAGAGGTTTTTGCCACAAGAGATAAGTGCAAGATGAGATTCTGTTGAACCTAGTCATAGATCAAAGAGGCTTTTGACATCTGAAATGTTGGGCATACATGCAGACTCAGATGGTGCACTCATTGATAATAAAGAAGAATATGGATCATCTACATCTTCATCCAGTCATTCATCTAAAGACAATGTAGATTTTGATGGTGTGTCAGAATCCATGGACGAATTTGATTAAGTGTATGAAACATTTTATGTATTTTTTTATCAATATGATGTTTGTATGGTAACCATAAATGAGTGTTCTCAATTACAGATGATCTTACATGAAGTTATGAAACATTTCTATGTTTTATGAATTATATGTTTTTATTATGGAGAATATATAACAAAATTTCTTAGCTCTTTTGTTTTGAATATGGACAATGTAACGAAATAATTTATGTTTCATTTAATGTAATTTGTATAGACTTGTTTATTTAAAATAAAAATATTTTGAGGTTATGTTGAATGTTGACATCTGAAATGGTGATATTTTCATGCCATTATGTATTATCTTGTGGTTGGAGTGATAAACTAACCTTAAAAAAGTAAATATTTAAGGGTTGATTTTACGATTTGGTTTATAGCAATGATTATTTTTTACACCACTTTCAAAAATGTGTTAATTTGCAGGTTTTGGTTGTAATGGTACTTGCCACACTAGGATAAGGTTTGAAATGAGATATAATTTTAACGTTTAGAAAAAAACATCTTTCTGTCGGTAGCACCATTCTTTGATTTAGGTGTTGATTTTAAGGTTTTTCAGAGCAACTATATGCATGTTTTAGGCCATGTTTGAAAACAAAAATGTAATTTAACCTAAAAAAAAAGGGTGCTACCGGTAGCACCACTTTTTGATTTGAGGGTTAATTTTGAGGTTTTTTATGCAAAAATATGGGTTTTAAGGGCTAGATTTCTCGTTTTGAGGTCATATTTCTCGTTAAGTTGGTAATATTGTTATGTGTTATGTGTTATGTGAATTTGAATTATGTTACATGGTGTCCATTGAAGACCTTATTGTTTAGGGCAGTTAGCTTCCAAAAATATCTAGAAGCGAAGAACACCATAAGAAAATGCTACGTGTTAAAATGTCATATGTGTTATGTGAATTTGAATTATGTTACATGATGTCCATTGAAGGCCTTATTGTTTATGGAAATTAGATTTTGGTGTATAATGTAGGATTCCATGGTTGGAAGAGAAGAATAGCCATTCCTCTAGCATGATGGGTACAAATTTGAAATGCATGTGTGATCAGCCTAACAGTTGTGGTTGGCTTTATTGTCTAGCTATGCAAGTGAAGATTTGATATATCAACATTGATGAGCTAGAACACATCACACATATTCAACTATAAAGCACTAGTGTAGTGATTGTGCCTATCTCTTTGAGTTCATTCAATCAAAAATCCAAGAACAAACAACAAAATTAGATTTTACGAGGTCAATGAATGCTATGTAAAATGAAATCTTAAAATACAATCAACAAATTAGATTAAATGGAAAATGTAAGGAAAATTACAATTCAAAGTTTTAATACCCAACTTTGAAAACATTTACTTAAAAAAAAGACTTTGGAAAAAAAATTGGAAAGCATAAGAGGATAATATATTCCTAGGATATACCTTAGATTTACAACTATACTTTTCCATGGAGTTAGATTTACATATTCACATATTATGTTCCTAACATATACCTTAGATTTAGGTTTCACAATGAATTTGACACCATTTGATAAATGAAGAACATTGACCAAATAATAGAAGATCCAACCCCCTTGTCTAGATAGAACTCGCAAATGTAGGGGATGTTCTTAATATTCGAATAAGACAATGGATCCAATACCCTCGACTATGGTTGAAACTTTTTTGTTATATTTGATTATTGTCATTGGAATTTAGAATGCATATCCATATCCCTATCAACAACATGAATCCAAAATAAAATAATTCCATCACAAACCTGCAATGGAGGGAACTCTATCTTGCATCAACAAACATAACTTTATTGAAAAATACATTATTTGCTTGAGATTCAAATATATGACAATCAACATCTTTGTGATCTGTAAAGGGTGGAGGGCCTTTGTTTGCGAGGGATGTATGATATATAGGTAACCTATTAGTTCCATCTGAGCCAAGACACCATATCATAAGGATGTAAAACTTGTGTCCCTTCAATATTTATTAATTTTATATGAGCATGGCCTCTGATTAAGAAGGATTTCCAATACGAGGGAGGTGGACGTCACCTACTCGGAGAAAATCTACAAGTGTATTATCGATACCTTTCTTTTTGTCTTCTACCTTAATCTTAGTCGTGATCGAGAGAGGTGGACTTAGGATTGGATTTGTTATGGAGGCCTTTATTGATGTTGGATCCCTTCAAACATTGCACCTTCTAAGAATCTCGATAGCTTGCAAACATGGAATGGATGCCAACATCGATTGTCTTGACGATGAAATTAACAACATCCAACAAATGTGTGCCCACAACAGGTCAAATCAAAACAAACAATAAGGTGAACCATGAAGAATACACGAAAGAATCCAAAAACTTAGTATAATGTAATAATCAAATCATCACATAACATTCACAATGAAAATCTTACAACATAATAAAGTACTAAATCACATCCCAACCAATATATATTTGTAACTAAACACCAAACCAATATCTATTAATAACCATCCAACTTACTTGGTGTGAGTTGTATACTTAGCATTGGCGATGCATCAATGATACTTTGATAATATATACATTTCACACCAAAATAGTATAGATCCATAGTGGCGACTATGATTTTAACATAGCCTTGGTTAATGTATTATAAAGCTTTTGAAAGACTTACAAAAGGCCATTATTTTTCGAAGAAAAGGCATAATTATATTATTTAACAAAATAAATCCACTTTCATGTGGTGAAAACAACACATATAGTTCATATTAGAATCATAAAAGTAGCAATAACACATTTAGATATTTAAAAAAATACATGTTTAAAAAAATATATGTGCAATACTACGGATTTCAATATATTTTGAAATCAATACTTCAAATACCAAAAGTTCATCTATGCACATTTCCGTTTACTTAATACTTTCAAAAATGGTATTCAATAACTAAGAATGGAAAAATTTAATAATAAAATATTTTGAAAATATATATATATATATAACAAATTTTCTAATAACATAAGATGGATAAGAAGTAAATGGCCATGAGGAAAGTTTCATTAGGACAACTATTTCTTCGAGATATTGTTACCCAATGATATGTGCAAAGTGGTTGCATTTTCAGAGAACAACATTAAAATATGTAAGGATGAGGTACACCTAACATGGGGTAGGCAAGAAACCAAAGCAATAATAAAAATGCACATAGAAAATATCGGAGTTAACGAATAAAGCATACCTCCTACACTTGCGAATGAAAATGCCAATGTAATTTAGGGATCTCATTTTAATAAAACATTAAAGCATTGTAATTAGAGATGTTTTTTTTCATTAAGACTTAACATTTAGCCCCCTCTTTATTTATTAAAAGACTTACCAATTAGTCTCTTCTGTATTTATTAACCTCCTTTGTATTTATTAAACATTGTAATTAGAGATGTTTTTTTTCATCCTAGATTTAACATTTAGTCTCCTCTTTATTTTATTTTATTTTATTTTGGTGAATGAGGGTGGGGGAATATTAGAGAAAATGTATTAATAATAATACATCTTCTCTAATATTCCTCTCCACCCTCACCCTCACCTTCACCCTCACCCTCATATCTTCTCTCCATAGTCTAGTCTCTGTAGATAAAAAGACATCCACACCAAGTTGTTGTGATGCATTTATTTACCTATTTGTTGCATTAGAAAACCATAATCCTCATAATCTCGCAATACGAGTTACATGTTTGTAGGCCATGCAACCAACAAATGTTTGGAATGGCTCGAGTGAGTGATGCGATGTGAGGTTCACGTGCAATAGTGGAACTAGGCAATTACCCATGACTTGACCTGGCTAGTCATTGACGACCAACTTTTCCAATAATCAAGGGAAAACCACAATTGTTTTTCAAGGAGTTATTTAACTATAAAATAGGCGAAATGCTTGAAACACTAAAGTATTCCAGGAAGTTCACAAGACCGCTAGTTGTAGCCAAAGGATTAGACAAAAAACCTCTGCTAAAGCTCTCGATAGTTTTCAGTAATAAGCTTTTGGTTGCTTGCATTATTTACAGGAATATATTTGTTAATGTTGTTTTACATCAGAGAAGAGTTTTTTTTAGAGTAGGACACCGCCATGACCATTGTTGTTGCAAAGGAAAGCCACATTTTTTATTCTACTTTGTGAGTTTTGTTTTAACAGGGTGTCCTATTAAAGAAACAATTAATGTAAAATATTTATATATCTATAAAGAAGTTTCATCTATCTTTAATAATTATTAAAAACTACAAGTAGGGAATGGAAATAATATTTAAAATTCTGAATAAAATGAGTGACTTCATTTTTAAAAGGGATATGGTGTATATTAGATAGGAGTAGGATAAACTTGTCACAATCTTTCCTCTTTGTAGAAATTTAGTGATACAATTCGTCAAATTTCTATCAACTCAAAACGACAATCAATCTTTTGAGCATCATCCTAGGGGAAAAGTTATACAATGCATGGAAATTGGATCAAGTGATTTCATTTTTAAAAGTGACATGTGTATATTAAATAGGAGTAGGAAAAACTTGGAGCATCTTTCCTTCTTTGTAGGAATTCAGTGATAAAATAAGTCAAATTTGTGATCAATCCAAAACTACAATCAATTTTGTGAGCATCATCCCTAGGGGAAAAGTTATACAATGCATGGAACTTGGATTGAGTGATTTCATTTTTAAAAGTGATATGGTGTATATTAAATAGGAGTAGGATAAACTTGTTGCAGTCTTTCTTCCTTTGCATAAATTCAGTGATGCAATATGTCAAATTTCCAATCAATCCAAAACTCCAATCAATTTTCTAAGCATCATCCATGGGGGGAAAGTTATACAATACATGGAACTTGGATCAAGTGATTTCATTTTTAAAAGTGATATGATGCATATTAAATAGGAGTAGGATAAACTTGTAGCAATGTTTCCTCCTTTGCAAAAATTTTGTGATACAATAAGTCATTCTGATCAATCCAAAACTCAATCAATTTTCTGATCATCATCCTTAAGGGCAAAGCTATAGAATGCATGAAACTTAGATCATGCAAAACTCAAGCTACTATGAAATTTTGACCAAATTCATATGATATGTTTGCTTGAAAATAAGGTTTATTTGCTACAAGTTTAGTCTATTCCTATTAAATATCTATGTTTAAAGGTAAATTAACTTTCCTAATAAAATACAATATTTTGATTTTTTAACCAAAATATAATTTATATTGAAAAATTTTAAAATACAATTTCATATTTTATATTTATTAAAATGTGACATTCTTATTTAGAAATTAATTTCATTTTTTTTTATATTTAAGAAAAAATCTCATTTATCTTAAATAAATATTAAAAAAATCCACTCACATCTAATAGACATATCTAAAATTCCTAACAAATAAAAATAAAAATACATAAAATTCTCTTATTTAAAAATTAATTTCATTTTTTTATATTTAAAAAAAAAAATCATTTATCTTAAATAAATATTAAAAAAATCCACTCACATGTAATAAACATATCTAAAAATTCCTAGCAAATAAAAAATATAAATACATATAATTCCAAATAAAATGAAAACATAAAATAAAAATACATAGAATTCCAAATAAAATGAAAACATAAGACATTTCATGAAATCTTATAATCTTTGATATTAATATATAATGTACATAGTGGATTTATATAGGTTTTTATTAATTCTTTTAGAAGATGGAAAAAGCGTATCAATCCATGCCCACATAATTGATCGCTTGATGCAATTTACCAAATCGAAAATTTAGGCTCGGATCGCTTGATCACCGCCTCTGGTATTTTCGTTTAATAGTAGCTTCTTGTAGATTTCGGCGTGCGTCTAGAGCAGTTTTACATTTCTTGGCCGGTAAAATTTGACCTATTTTCCTTCTATAGTGCTCCAGCTATTTTTCCATTTCTTGCACTTACTTTTTGATGTATTAATTAAAAAGTTTGAGTAGCTTTTTATGTTGCTTTCGGGTTGCTGGTATAGTGTATGTACAATTTGAGTCTTGTTATTGTTCTTTTCTTTTCTTTTAGTTTTATATGTTAAATCTTAGTTGGTTTTACTGTTGCTTTTTCAATTTCATGTTTGTTGCTTTTTCATTTCATCTATTTTGAAAGTAAATTTTCTCTTTGTAAAATTTGCATTTTCATCCATTTTGTAAGTATTTCATGTTTGTTGCTTTTACATTTCATTAGGTTGTGGCAACTTTTGTGTTTTATTTGTGAAATTTTTGGTTTTGTAATTAGACTTCATAAGAAATGGTAAAGTTTCTATTTTAAGTATATATTACTTTTGTTATTGAACTTTTTGATTTTCAATTGTTGTTTTTTTACCAAAATGTATAGGTTTTTGGATTTTTTTTGAAGGAGGGACAATTGCATGAAGAACTCAAAATTGATTGCATCTCAACCAATACACTTACTAGACAAATGTTTTACTAGTTTCTTACTAATCTTAATGACTGTCACTTTCTGTCTCTTTCAACTTTACAAGTATTAAATAATCATCGGCGACTGCAAGAGATGGTATGGAAGGTCGGACATCGAATCCTGATGGAGAGAAAAGGAGGTAGGGGACAGGTGACGTGGCAGGTGGAATTGGGAAACAAATTGTATTGGTTGAGAGGTTTTGGGCAAAATCTATATCTATACACATGTCTTCGGCATAATAAAATATTCTTTATCATACAAATTAGAACAAAATAAAAGTTTATCATACCAACTGGAAAAATATGTATATATTAAACAAAATGTTTGATTTTTACAAACAAACATTCCAAAATATAAAACTTGTAACATTCAATTAAATTAAATATCATTCATAACTTGAATTGTTATCATTGCTCGAGTTGCTTGCATGCCTCATTTCTTCATCATTTGCAAGGGATATTATACTTGGGTTATTTGGAATGTTTCATTGATTAACTTAAATGTGCTCCTCCTCTTCATGTTCTATTTACAAACATAGAAATAAAGTGTAATTCATATATCTATATTTATGGTATAAGTGATCATGTAAATAAAAAACATACTATAGTAGTGGGTGTTACATAAACAATACACATTTTTTCGAGGTTGTGCTTTATACTGTCATTCAACATATCTTTTTGGATCTACTCCATATAATGTTTCCTACAAGTTTTAATATATGCAATGGAAAAGTATAGATATAATTAAAAGTTTCTTGTTGTTCCAATATTTAGAAAATAAGGGATGTAATACAACATAGTTACTTACAAATTGTTCAATTAATTCTCCATACTCCAACATATATTCACAACTTATATGTAATCCAATGTTAATCAAATGTTTAGATAGCTCTTCTTTGTTCATTAGCACCTAGTAGAAAACACCCATGGACGAATGAAAATGAATTAAAATATAAAAATCATAACAAATATAATATGTTAAGTAAAGAAAATACAAGTACTCACAAATTTTGCAATCAACTATTTTCTGCCTCATCTTCCACTTATGTGTTGAATGGGTTTGATTTTTTTTTTTTTTTTGCAACAACAAAACAATTGAAAATGATTAGTTCATACAATAAAACTCTTTGATTACACATATAAAAAAATTAATGATTACATACCTTTCATGGAAGTTGTTGTTGGGATAGCTCCTCTTGTGACTCAATTATTCTTATTTCTTTAACTATACTCCTTCTACACTTTTTGGGATATTCCTAAACATGTTTCAAATATCATCTCATTCAACATGTTTGGTTTTCTTAATCTTCCTAAAAAAACAAAAAGCACAATAAAAAATCAATTAATATTTCAATGAAGTAAATATAGCATAAATATTAATTTGGTAATTGTTTTGGCCAGTATATACAAATTATAAGAAAATGTGTATAGTAGTAATAGTTTCTAAATGTTTATCTGTTGTTATGGTATGATTTTGCTATTGCAATTCTCATAGCTCTCATTGCCCATTACTCTAGAAAAACTTGTTTTAGTTTAAATATAATATGGTTATTGGATCCATTGAATTGATTTTGTATTGTAAGTGAAAATAGCATTTATACGTGCTTTCCACTATATTCCTCATATTATTATAAAATATTTCCCCCCTTTCATTAAGTTCCAGCACCACTCTAGATAAATTGAAGACCAATTTATCATCATTTACATCATTTATAAATTTTCTTCTTCTTTTAAGGCCTTCTATTCCATTGTTGGTGTTCCCTACACAACATTCAACATATGTGAAATCAAATGTTTGAACTTCTTAGATATTATTGTTAAGAAGTACATTATTAATAAAAACTCAAAGAAAATTTCAGGTTGATCAACTTTTAATCCACCTAATTCCCTTGTTTGCAACATTTTCATAAAGATTTTACACTCCTTTATGATGATGATGATGATGATGATGATGTTTAACGTCCATTGAGACCCAATTGGTCTATCGAACCTTAAGAAGGTAAGAGATAACTTCGATTTCTTTAAAATTGTATTTCTATGCTAAAAAGGCATTGAGAGAAGTGTTCCAATATCACCATAGTTTTTATGACTTAGAAGGTTAGGAAGGTCTGTATTGTGGCAAATATTTTAAATTGGGATCTAATTTGGGATAGGCAGGGCAATCTAAGAGGAAGTGTTTTTAATATTCAACCATCTTAGTGTCACAAAGATGGTAGATTATTTCATCTCATAGTGTTTTGGGAATTGTCCAACACCTAATTTCACCATGTAGCTCATGAGAGTTTGTTCTTATTTTAGCAATGTTGATTTTCTTCTTTTCACTTCTCAAAACTAAGAGGTACTTTTGATCTTCTAAATTAGGGTTGGCCACCTCATTGTAATATCTCAGTTTCCTTTTATCCTCTAACTCTTTATCACACCACATATTCTCCTTAAATTTAAAAGTGATAATATTTGTAATATTATTGATATTCTACATGATGGCTTCTTCTTGTATTCCTCAATGATTTAGCCAAGATTTAGCATCTTTATGCCATCCCCGCTTGAGTCGTTGGTGGTTTTGGTTAGATTTTGAAGCAATTTTGGGGAGCCTCTTGTCATCCATGTTGTTTATCTTGTTTTTGTAAGTTAGATATATAATTATAGTAATGCTCTTGATGGGGGAAATACTTGTTTCTAGGAGGACGATAGGATAGGGTGTATTGCCCTTGATTTTGAGATTACAAGTTATAAAATTATTTTGGATATGTTTTATCTTTCTCCGTGATTCTCTAGAGATATTGCAACCCCAAAATTGACATCCATATAATATAACCAGATTAATCGGAGTGTGAAAGAGGAATTTTTTCTTATCCCAATTCCAAACGTCCGTTGATTTAGAATTGTTTTCAAGCCCATAATAAGATTTCCACCCTCCATTTATCCTTTTCTCAACGTTATAGTTCAAATTGAGCTTGTGTTGAATATATATTCTAATATATTTGATCCATGTGGATATCGGTGGCCACCCACCTTTTCCAACTCTCTCAAAACAGTTTTTTGGCAATTTTGACAATTTACTATTTTTAGCAGTTTTAACTTCCGAGGCCATTTTGAGGGCCTAAATGAAGGTTTTTCGGGATCAAGATTCTCAATGAGGTCGAAAGGCATGATTGATACCTAAAAATTAATATCCTCATTGATACCTTTACAACGAGCTATTGTGCGCCTAAAATGGAGATCGTATGCAAAAGTTACGACCCCAAGAAGTTGATGTACCGACTTACCCAAACGGGGTCCACATCAATTTTGGCGCTTCATCTCCTAGGGTTAGGTTTTTTGATGTCTAGGGTTTTTGACATTCATTTTTATTGTAAAAATACCTTCAGAGCCTCATTGTGATCATCTTCTTGTGAATGCGAGTAGCCGTCACATCTCTTCTTAGATATAAGTTGCCACCATTCTAGTGAGTCTTTCACTCTGTATTTTTACAATCTCTGTAAATTTATTTCATTAATAGAAATCATGTATTATTGTATCTCTATGTTTATGGTTTCATCTCTGATACATTTGTGTTATATTATTGGATATCCACGATATCTCTGTGCATTTCTTTATTATATCTCCACTCTCATTTCGCGCCGAAAAATAATCTGGATCAGTGGTATCAAAGCAGGCTGCTCTTGATCGTTTTTTCAGTGCATGTCCCCGACGAGGTCCGAGTATAGAAATTTGGGTCTCGAGCTTGTCTCTCTTGAAGACAATTTCTCTCCCACGCCCAAGAAACCCTCCATGGCGGAAGAAAAGAAAAACTACGGAGTAGGCGATCCTATGAATCTGTTGCTTGAGCAAGCTCTCACGCGATAGATGGGTGAAATGATGGGGAATGTTTCCCACATCCTTCAACGCTTGTCGATAGCAACAAAATCATCTTCATCAAACAGCCACTTTGTAAGCACCTCTCCTTTCAAGGTACACATTAATTTTGATATTCTCGTATTTGAATGTCAGATAGATGCGGATGCCCTAGACAAATGGTTAAATCTAGTAGAAGGTTATTTCTCTGTTCATAATTTTTCCGACAGGGAAAAGATCACCTTCGCACTCCTTAAAGCTCTCCCCCATGTCAAACATTGGTGGGAAACTTACTGGGAGCAAATTTCCACAGAGGAGTCTGGAATATATGGGGTCTAGCCCACTTGGGATTTTTTTGTGGATACGGTAAAGGAACAGTATTAACCTGTTGGAAACTATGAGGACCAATACATGAGATGGACCACATTGCAACAAGAGAGGGGCCAAGCAGTTTTGGAGTTCACCAATACCTTCCATGCCTTGCACACCAAGCTAGGTACCAAAGACTCTGAACAACATTTGGTTCTGAAATATTGTGGGGCTCTACACAGATACATCCAAACTGAAATGGATTTTCTGGACATCTCTGTGATGTCCCATCCCCAAGATTAGGCCAGCAGGGAGTGACTTAGTAGTCTATATGTTCCCGTAGACTATAGTCAGGCACAAACAGGGAACCGGATGGAGAAATAAGGAGGAATTAAGGCTAAATGATAAATTAAGCCTAATTACTTAGGGAAAATCATTTAAGCCTAAGTCAACGAAGAAATAGAACAAAAAGGTGATAAGGGGGCGACTTAATGGACAAATATTTCACTAGGAGGAAGGGCGCCTAGGTTAAGTGATGTCAACGGAGAATTAGGGTTTCGGGAAGCTATAAAGGAAGGGT
>ML803587.1:45734-58559 GCA_009831015.1 Picea engelmannii | reverse complement strand
GGTCCGTTTTGGGTTTCGTCAGACATTATTTCCATTGCAGCAGCCAGGGCGCATTGATTGGAGCAGTTTTGAGGCCATTCCGACGGTTGAGTTTTGAGATCCAGTTTTCCAGCTGACAGCGGTCACCGTGTTCATCCGGGATCATTTATTTTGGTCATTCTATCCGTGCATGCAGCAGATCTGTTGTCTTCTTGCGGTCACGGGTATTTCTTTGTCATTTGATTGTATTCCAGTACAGATCCATGAGATCTGACCGACGTTTAGTTGATATATTTCAGTAGGCGATTTGTATTCCCACGCATGCACTGTTATTATTCATAATATTGAGTTGTTGGCCTTATCTGCTATTGCATGCGTCATTTTATGATTGTAAAACCTTTGTTATGCTACATGCAACTATAATAACCTACATGCAACCAAAATAACTGACATGCAAACACTTTAAACACGAGATCATCTACATCAAACCCTAAAACGCATCCAGAAACCCCCAGTGTATCAGATCTGCATGTTAGAATAGGAAGATCGTGGCAAATATCTTGATCAGCCGGATCAGGGATATTTCAATCTCATCACTCGGTGTTACTTATCGATATGTTGTTAAAATTGAGCTGAAACTTAAACACTAGAACAAACGGGATTTTGGGTCTACAAATCTACAACAACTAAAGTATGATAAAGACGACCCTAATAAACAGTCTCCCGAAAACCAGTCCAAGCCACAGGAAAATAAGGGTCCTGGAAAGACAAAGAAGGACACCGAAAAATGGTGTGATTTTCAAAAAAGCCCCTGGCACAACACCGAGGAATGTCGCTCAAAACAGTCATTGGTGGCAGAGATCAAAGACAAGGAGTCAAACCCTGATTCAGACTCTGATTCTAAAAATACTGGTAAAAGACAGATCGTCGACACAGACCCCACTGCTATTGTCGTGACCGCAACAATTCAACCAGAAGAACCAACAGATCCTGAAGAGGGGGAGCACCTTTTTCATTCACGGATGTGGGTGAAGGGGACCCCGCTGCATTTTATTGTTGATAGCGGAAGCCAGAAGAACCTCATCTCAACAGAGGTGGTCAAACAGTTGGGATTGTTGACAAAACCACACCCATAGGCATACAACATCAAGTGGCTTTGCCAAGGACAAGATCTTTGTGTCAACCAGCAGTGTCAATTGTCATACGGCATCCAACCCTTCAAGGATGAGGTATTATGTGATGTTGCCCCACTAGATGTCTGTGATGTTCTCTTTGGCCAGCCATATATATGGAAGTGCCATGTTATTTATGAGTCTCGACCCCGTAGTGTCATTGTTACTTTGGGGGGTCACCTTTATAGAATATTAGAGGTAGTTCCAACTATTGTCCCACCTAAACAGTGCCGCAAGGTAGTATCTCATACTACAAAATTCAGCTTCTTCACAATCTATTCAAAAGGTGAACAAGAGGATATTGCAACCACTATAGCCTCAGCCCAAGCACCTTATATCCAATAGAAGAGGGTTGACAAGACTGCAGCAAATCCCAAATATTGTGTTTGCACAGAAACATCTCATGTAGCCTAATTGTTTGAACAGATTCAACAACGCCAGCAACAGGGTCATGACAACCTTCCACAAACCAAGCAATGTGACGTCTCCAACAAGGCAAGCAGCTCACCAAGATTCAGATTCAACAAATGCTTCCCCCTCTCCCCAAGGAACTCAACGTAATGGATACCATTTCTTCCTAAGGAGGGAAGATTTATCTAGGTGGATATCTGTGGCCACCCATCTTTTCCAACTCACTCAAAACAGTTTTCTGGCAATTTTGGCAATTTACTATTTTTAGCAGTTTTAACTTCCAAGGCCATTTTGAAGGCCTAAATGAAGGTTTTTCGGAATCAAACTTCTCAATGATAGTTGACGGCATGATTGATGCCCCAAAATGAATATCCTCGACGATTCTTTTCCAACGGGCTATCGTGCACCTAAAATGGAGATCGTATGCAAAAGTTACGACCCCGGGAAGTTGATGTACCAACTTACCCATATCGGGCCCACATGACTTTTGGCACTTCATCTCCTAGGGTTAGATTTTTGGATATATAGGGTTTTTGATATTCCTGTTTATTGAAAAAGGCCTTGAGAGCCTCCTTGTAATCATCTTCTTGTGAATGCTATCCATCACATCTCTTCTCAGAGATAAGTTGTCACCATTCTAGCGAGTCTTTCACTCTGTATTTCTACAGTCTCTATACATTTCTTTCATTAATAGAAATCGTATATTATTGTATCTATGTGTTTATGGTTGTATCTCTTATACATTTATGTTATATTATTGGATATCCACGATATCTCTGTGCATTTCTTTATTATATCTCCGCTCTCATTTCGCACCGAAAAATAATCTGAATCAATGGTATCAGAGCAGGCTTCTCTTGATCGTTTTTTCAGTGCATGTCCCCGACGAGGTCCTAGTATAGCAAGTTGGGTCTTGATCTTGTCTCTCTTGAAGACAATCGCTCTCGCATGCCCAAGAAACCCTCCATGGCGAAAGAAAAGAAAAACGACGAACCAGACAATCCTATCAATATGTTGCTTGAGAAAGCTCTCACGCGACAGAGGGACGAAATGATGGAGAATTTTTTCCACATCCTTCAATGCCTGTCGATAGCAATAGGGGCATCTTCATCAAACAACCACTTTGGAAGCACCTCTCCTTTCAAGGTACAGGTTAATTTTGATATTTCCGTATTTGAATGTTAGATAGATGCGGATGCCCTAGACATATGGTTAAATCTGTTAGAAGGTTATTTCTCTGTTCATAACTTTTTTGAAAGGGAAAAGATCACCTTCGCACTCCTTAAAGCTCTTCCCCGTGTCAAACATTGGTGGGAAACTTACTGGGAGAAAGGTTCCACAGAGGAGTCTGGAATATATGGGGTTGATCCCACTTGGAATGTTTTTGTGGATGTGATAAAGGAACAATATTACCTTGTTGGAAACTATGAGGACCAGTACATTAGATGGACCACACTGTGGCAAGAGAGGGGCCAAGTTGTTCTGGAGTTCACCAATACCTTCCATACCTTGTGCACCAAGATGGGTATCAAAGACTTCGAATGACATTTGGTTTTGAAATATCGTGGGGCTCTACACAGATAACTGAAATGGATTTTATGGGCATCTCATCACTCGGTGTTGCTTATCGATATGTTGTTAAAATCGAGCATAAATTTAAGCACCAGAACAAATGGGAGTTTGGGTCTACAAATATGCAACAACCAAAGTATGATAAAGATGACCCTATTAAACAGTCTTCTAAAAACCAATCCAAGCCATAAGAAAAGAAGGGTCATCGAAAAATGGTGTGATTTCCACAAAATCCCTTGGCACAACATCGAGGAATGTGGCTCAAAACAGTCATTGGTGGTCGATATCAAAGACAAGGAGTTGAACCCTGATTCAGAATCTGATTCTGAAAATACTGGTAAAATACAAATCACCGACGCAGACACCACTATTATTTTCATGACCGCAACAATTTAACCAGAAGAACCAACAGATCCTGAAGAAGGGGAGTGCCTTTTTCAGTCACAGATGTTGGTGAAGGGGACCCCGCTGCATTTTATTGTTGATAGCGAAAGCCAGAATAACCTCATCTCAACAGAGGTCGTCAAACAGTTGGTATTGTCGACAACACCACACCCGCAGCCATACAACATCAGGTGGCTTCGCCAAGGATGAGATCTTCGTGTCATCCAACAGTGTCGATTTTCATATGACATCCAGCCCTTCAAAGATGAGGCATTATGTGATGTTTCCCCACTAGATGTCTGTGATGTTATCTTGGGCCAGCCATATATGTGGAAACGTCATGTTATTTATGAGTCTCGACATCATAGTGTCATTGTTACTTTGGGACATCATCTCTACAGAATACCATAGGTAGTTCCAACTACTGTCCCACCTAAACAGTGCCACGAGGTAGTATCTCATACTATAAAATTCAGCTTATTCACAATCTATTCAAAAGGTGAACAGGAGGATATTGCAACCACTACAGCCTCGGCCCAAGAACCTTCTATCCAACAGAAGAGGGTCGACAAGACTGCAGCAAAGTGAAAATATTTCATTTGCACACAAACATATCATGAAGCCCAACTGGTTGAATAGATTCAACCCCACCAGCAATAGGGTCCTGACAACCTTCCACAAACCAAGCATCACGACATCTCCAACAAGGAAAGCATCTCACCAAGATTCAGATTCAGCAAACACTTCCCCCTCTCCTCGGGGAACTCAACGCAATGGAGAACATTTCTTCCTAAAGAGGGAGGATTGATCCAGGTGGATATCGGTGGCCACCCACCTTTTCCAACTCGCTCAAAACAGTTTTCTGGCAATTTTGGCAATTTACTATTTTTAGCAGTTTTAACTTCTGGGGCCATTTTGAGGCGAAGTTTTTTCGGGATAGAGCTTCTCAATTCTATACAAAGGCATGATTAATCCCTAAAAATTAATATCCTCGACGATACCTTTCCAATAGGCTATCGTGCGCCTAAAACGAAGATCGTATGCAAAAGTTACAACCCTAGGAAGTTGATGTACCGACTTACCCAAACGAGGCCCACATGACTTTTGGCACTTCATCTCCCAGAGTTATGTTTTTGGATATCTAGGGGTTTTGACATTCCTTTTTATTGTAAAAAATCCTTCAAAGCCTCATTGTAATCATCTTCTTGTGAATGCGAGTAGCTGTCGCATCTCTTCTCAGAGATAAGTTGCCACCATTCTAGCAAGTCTTTCACTTTGTATTTTTAAAGTCTCTGTACATTTATTTCATTAATAGAAATTGTGTATTACTGTATCTTTGTGTTTATGGTTGCATCTTTGATACCTTTCTATTATATTATTGGATATCCACGATATCTCTGTGTATTTATTTATTATATCTCCGCTCTCATTTCGCGTTGAAAAATAATCTGGATCAGTGGTATCAGAGCAGGCTTCTCTTGATCGTTTTTTCAGTGCATGTTCTCGAAGAGGTCCGAGTATAGCAAGTTGGGTCTGGAGCTTGTCTCTCTTGAAGAGAATCGCTCTTGCATGCCCACGAAACCCTCCATGGTGGAAGAAAAGAAAAACGATGGTTCAAACAATCCTATCAATCTGTTGCTTGAGCAATCTCTGACGTGACAAAGGGACGAAATGATGGAGAATTTTTCCCACATCCTTCAACACCTTTCGATAGCAATAGGCACATCTTCATCAAACAACCACTTTGGAAGAACCTCTCCTTTCAAGGTACATGTTAATTTTGATATTCCTGTATTTAAAGGTCAGATAGATGTGGATGCCCTAGACAAATGGTTAAATCTGTTAGAAGGTTATTTCTCTGTTCATAATTTTTCTGACAGGGAAAAGATCACCTTCGCACTCCTTAAATCTCTCCCCCATGTCAAACATTGGTGGGAATATTACTGGGAGAAAAGTTCCACAGAGGACTCTGGAATATATGGGGTCGAGCCCACTTGGGATTTTTTTGTTGATGTAATAAAGGAACAATATTACCCTATTGGCTACTATGAGGACTATTACATGAGATGGACCACACTGCAGCAAGAGAGGGACCAAGCAGTTCCGGAGTTCACCAATACCTTCCATACCTTACGCACCAATCTAGGTATCAAAGACTCTAAATGACATTTGGTTATGAAATACCATGGGGCTCTACACAGATACATCCAAACTGAAATGGATTTTATGGACATCTCATCACTCGGTGCTCCTTATCGATATGTTGTTAAAATCGAGCAGAAATTTAAGCACCAGAAAAAATGGGAGTTTGGGTCTGCAAATATGCAACAACCAAAGTATGATAAAGACGGCCCTAATAAACAGTCTCCCGAAAACCAATCCAAACCACGGGAAAAGAAGGGTCATGGGATTACAAAGAAGGACACCGAAAAATGGTGTGATTTCCACAAAATCCCCTGGCACAACACCAAGGAATGTCGCTCAAAACAGTCATTGGTGGTTGAGATCAAAGACAAGGAGACAAACCCTTATTCGTAATCTGATTATGAAAATACGGGTAAAAGACAGATCATCGATGCAGACCTGACTGCTATTGTCATGACCGCAGCAATTCAACCAAAAGAACCAACAGATCCTGAAGAGGGGGACTTCATTTTTCATTCATAGATTTGGGTGAAGGGGACCTCGCTGCATTTTATTATTGATAGCGGAAGCCAGAAGAACCTCATCTCAACAGAGGTCGTCAAACAATTGGGATTGTCAAAAACACCACACCCACAACCATACAACATAGGGTGGCTTTGCCAAGGACAAGCTCTCAGTGTCAGCCAGCAGTGTCAATTTTCATACAACATCCAACCATTCAAGGATGAGACATTATGTGATGTTGCCCCACTAGATGTTTGTGATGTTATCTTGGGCCAGCCATATATGTGTAAGCGCCATGTTGTTTATGAGTCTCGACCCCATAGTTTCATTGTTACTTTGGGGGGTCATCTCTACAGAATACCAGAGGTATTTCCAACTATTGTCCCACCTAAACAGTGTCGCAAGGTAGTATCTCATACTACAAAATTTAGCTTCTTCACAATCTGTTCAAAAGGTGAACAGGAGGATATTGCAACCACTACAACCTCGGCCCAAGCACCTTCTATCCAACAGAAGAGGGTCGACAAGACTGCAGCAAAGAGCAAATATTTTGTCTGCACACAAACATCTCATGTAGCCAGACCGGTTGAACATATTCAACCCTGCCAGCAACATGGTCCTGACAGCCTTCCACAAACCAAGCAACGCGACGTCTCCAACAAGGCAAACAACTCACTAAGATTCAGATTCAACAAACGCTTCCCCCTCTCCCCCGGGAACTCAATGCAATGGAGACCATTTCTCTCTAAAGAGGGAGATTTGATCTAGATGGATATTGGTGGCCACCCACCTTTTCCAACTCTCTCAAAATAGTTTTCTGACAATTTTGGCAATTTACTATTTTTAGCAGTTTTAACTTTCGGGGCCATTTTGAGGGCCTAAATGAAGGTTTTTTGGGATTGAGCTTCTCAATTATTGAGGATAAGAAGGGTCACCGAAAAATGGTGTGATTTCCACAAAATCCCCTGGCACAACACCAAGGAATGTCGCTCAAAACAATCATTGGTGGTCGATATCAAAGACAAGGAGTCGAACCCTGATTCAGAATCTAATTCAGAAAATACTGGTAAAATACAGATCATCGATGCAGACCCCACTGTCATTTTCGTGACCGCAACAATTCAACCAGAAGAACCAACAGATCCTGAAGAGGGGGAGTGCCTTTTTCATTCACAGATGTTGGTGAAGGGGACCCTGCTGCATTTTATTGTTGATAGCGGAAGCCAGAAGAACCTCATCTCAACAGAGGTCATCAAATAGTTGCGATTGTCGACAACACCACACCCGCAGCCATACAACATCAGCTGGCTTTGCCAAGGACGAGATCTCCGTGTCATCCAACAGTGTCGATTGTCATACGACATCCATCCCTTCAAGGATGAGGCATTATGTGATGTTTCCCCACTAGATGTATGTGATGTTATCTTGGGCCAGCCATATATGTGGAAGCGTCATGTTGTTTATGAGTCTCGACCTCGTAGTGTCATTGTTACTTTGGGGCATCATCTCTACAGAATACCATAGGTAGTTCCAACTACTGTCCCACCTAAACAGTGCCACGAGGTAGTATCTCATACTACAAAATTCAGTTTATTCACAATCTATTCAAAAGGTGAACAGGAGGATATTGCAACCACTACAGCCTTGGCCCAAGCACCTTCTATTCAACAGAAGAGGGTCGACAAGACTGCAGCAAAGTGAAAATATTGTGTTTGCACACAAACATATCATGAAGCCCGACTGGTTGAATAGATTCAACCCCACCAGCAATAGGGTCATGACAACCTTCCCCAAACCAAGCAGCGCGACGTCTCCAACAAGGCAAGCATCTCACCAAGATTCAGATTCAGCAAACGCTTCCCCCTCTCCCTCGGGAACTCAACGCAATGGAGAACATTTCTTCCTAAAGAGGGAGGATTGATCTAGGTGGATATCGGTGGCCACCCACCTTTTCCAACTCGGTCAAAACAGTTTTCTGGCAATTTTGGCAATTTACTATTTTTAGCAGTTTTAACTTCTGGGGCCATTTTGAGGCAAAGTTTTTTCGGGATAGAGCTTCTCAATTCTATCCAAAGGCATGATTAATCCCTAAAAATTAATATCCTATACGATACCTTTCCAACGGGCTATCGTGCGCCTAAAACGAAGATCGTATGTGAAAGTTACAACCCTGGGAAGTTGATGTACCGACTTACCCAAACGAGGCCCACATGACTTTTGGCACTTCATCTCCTAGGGTTATGTTTTTGGATATCTAGGGGTTTTGACATTCCTGTTTATTGTAAAAATTCCTTCAGAGCCTCATTGTAATCATCTTCTTGTGAATGTGAGTAGCCGTCACATCTCTTCTCAGAGATAAGCTACCACCATTCTAGCAAGTCTTTCACTCTGTATTTTTATAGTCTCTGTACATTTCTTTCATTAATAGAAATCGTGTATTACTATATATCTATGTTTATGGTTGTATCTCTGATACATTTATATTATATTATTGGATATCCACGATATCTCTGTGCATTTCTTTATTATATCTTCGCTCTCATTTCGCGCCGAAAAATAATTTGAATCAGTGGTATCAGAGCAGGCTGCTCTTTATCATTTTTTCAGTGCATGTCCTCGACGAGGTCCGAGTATAGAAAGTTGGGTCTCGAGCTTGTCTCTCTTGAATACAATCTCTCTCACATGCCCAAGAAACCCTCCATTCCAGAAGAAAATAAAAACAACGAAGCAGACGATCCTATCAATCTATTGCTTGAGAAAGTTCTCACGCGACAGAGGGACGAAATGATGGAGAATTTTTCCCACATCCTTAAATGCTTGCCGATAGCAACAGGTGCATCTTCATCAAACAACCACTTTGGAAGCACTTCTCCTTTAAAGGTACATATTAATTTTTATATTCCCGTATTTGAAGGTCAGATAGATGCAGATGCTCTAGACAAATGGTTAAATCTGTTAGAAGGTTATTTCTTTGTTCATAATTTTTTTGACATGGAAAATATCACCTTCGCACTCCTTAAAGCTCTCCCCCGTGTCAAACATTAGTGGGAAACTTATTGGGATCAAAGTTCCACAGAGGAGTCTAGAATATATGGGGCCGATCCCACTTGGGATTTTTTTGTGGATGCGGTAAAGGAATAGAATTACCATGTTGGAAACTATGAGGACCAGTACATGAGATGGACGAAACTATGGCAAGAGAGGCGCCAAGCAGTTCTGGACTTCACCAATACCTTCCATACCTTGCGCACCAAGCTAGGTATCAAAGACTTTGAACGACATTTGGTTCTAAAATAACGTGGGGTTCTACACAGATATATCCAAACTAAAATGGATTTTCTGGACATCTCATCACTCGGTGTTGCTTATCGATATGTTGTTAAAATCGAGCGGAAATTTAAGCACCGGAACAAATGGGAGTTTGGCTCTTCAAATATGCAACAACCAAAGTATGATAAATACGGCCCTAATAAACAGTCTCCCAAAAACTAGTTGAAGCCACAGGAAAAGAAGGGTCACCGGAAGACAAAGAAGGACACTGGAAAATGGTGTGATTTCCACAAAATCCCCTGGCACAACACCGAGGAATGTCTCTCAAAACAGTCATTGGTTTTCTATATCAGATACAAGGAGCCGAACCTTGATTCAGAATCTGATTCTGAAAATACTGGTAAAAGACAGATCATCGACGCAACCCCATTGCTATTGTCGCGACCGCGACAATTCAACCAGAAGAACCAACAGATCCCGAAGAGGGGGAGCACCTTTTTCATTCACACATGTGGATGAAGGGGACCCCGCTGCATTTTATATTTGATAGCAAAATTCAGAAGAACCTCATCTCAACAGAGGTCATCAAACAATTGGGATTGTCGACAACACCACACCCACAGCCATACAACATCAGGTGGCTTCGCCAAGGACGTGATCTCTGTGTCAGTCAACAGTGTTGATTGTCATACTGCATCCAACCCTTCAAGGATGAGGGATTATGTGATGTTTCCCCACTAGATGCATGTGATGTTCTATTTGTTAGATAATCCAAAATACAAATATCATAGTTTATAAAGTTAGAATAAAATGATTATTAATTTAGAATATTAAATTAATAATCTAGAATATTTGATTAATAAATATAGACTTTTAGAAATAAATTATTGTTGTAAAAGATATGACTCTAGAGAGGTGTCGTATCTTAGGCTCTAAAATAGGAGTATTGTTTTAAGATTGTTAAGATAGCATTTATTGTAAATGGACACTTGTTTATTTAATAAGTGATCCATATCTTGAGTTTGTTAGGACATTTAGCTTATATATAGCTCATTGCAAGAGTATTGAGTTGTTCAGGTGTAAACTCTTGCAAAGTTTCTTATGTAATTTCTTTTCTTCTCATTTAGGTTTCTGTGGTGAGATATTTGTTCAGAATTTGTTCAGGCTTTTTTGTCCTGAAGATGGATCTTGTTGTGGATCTGAAACGTCGACGACAAGCTATCAATAGCACTGTGGTTCTTCCGACAAATTCTGAACAAATATCTCACCACAGAAACCTAAATGAGCAGATTACGTCCCTGTACAGAGGGGAGATTCTGGATGAAGTTCGTAAACTTGAAAAGCTCCGAGTTAAAATTAAGAGAAGAGCAGCATACTTAGACTATTTATTAAGAGCTCCTCTCTTATTTTTCCTCAGGCTTTTTTGTCCTGAAGATGGATCCTGTTGTGGATCTGAAACGTCCAACAGGGTTTTTTGTCCTGAAGATGGATCCTGTTGTGGATCCGAAACGTCGACGACAAGCTATCAATAGCAATGTGGTTCTTCCGACAAATTCTGAACAATTTCTTTTCTTATTAATAAAAGTGTGTGTCTGAGGACACTTCGGCCATTATTGTGGTATCAGAGCAATAAGTGTTAAATTCATTAGAAGTGAATTCTCCGCCATTATCTGTCCTGAGTGTACCTATCTTTTCTTTAACTTCATTTTCAACAAGTTGTCGATAAATCTTAAATTTTTCAAATACTTCTGACTTTTGCTTCAAGAAGTAAACCCAAGTTAGTCTACTGAAATCATCAACAAAGAGTAAAAAATATTTGCAACCACCGAAAGAAGTTTCTAGAGGTCCACAAACATCGTTGTGAACTAGTTGCAATCGCCGATTGGCACGCCATGAACTTGTTGAAAAACGTTCTCGACTCTATTTGCCATAAATGCATGCTTCACATTTTGAAGTGTCATTTTTGAAAGTGGGAAGTCCCTTAACCATCCCTTGTTTTTGCAGTTGAGACAGACTATCAAAGTTGAGATGTCCATATCTCACATGCCACAATCTGATAGGAGAGATACCTGTACTTACTGATCCTGCAAAGTCTGAATGTCTTGGAATAATTGTTCCTTTCATCCTTAACAACTTTCTGTCTTCATATCATGTCATCATTGTTTTCATATTTTGTTTGACTGAATTTATCTTCACCAAGCCATCTTCCATAATTACCTGATGTCCTACTTGTCAAATAGTGACTAAAGACAACAAATTCTTTTTGAAGGTGGGTACATACCATACATTTGAAATTAATCGTTCTCCAATATCAGGTAAATAAACTTTAACAACTCCTCTTCCATAAGGAGTATGTTTAGTATTATCTGCAAGAAAAACAGAATTAAGATGGCATTCTTGAAAATTCCAAAATAAGTCACGTCTAAAAGTCATGTGTTGAGATGCTCCTGAATCTAAAATCCAAGCATCTTCATAATCACTTTGAAAATCAGTGGAAATGTGTAATGTTGAAGATGAGGTAAATACATATTCTGAATCATCATCCTGTCGATCATGTGCAAATTGTGTTGTGTTTTGATGAAACTTGGCGATTTTATCAATGGAAGTGTGACAATCTTCTGCATAACGACCAACTTTGTTACACCTTCTGCAAACAATTTGACTGAAGTCTCTCCCTCTGTTGAAATTATGTCCTCTGCCCCTGCTTTGATTTCTAGACAGAGTCTGTCCTCTGCCTTGATTGTTGCCTTGAAAAGAGCCTCTGCCTTGACTATTTCCTCTTGCGTGAAAATATCCTCTGCCTTGATTGTTTCCTCTGCCTTGAAAATACCCTCTTCCTTGACTATTTCCTCTGCCTTGACTATTGCCTCTGCTTGAAAATTGATATCTCTATGTTGACCTCATCCACGACCTTGTCCAAAATTTCCTCTTCCTCTGTTGCTATAACTGTCACTGGAAGTCTTACTTGTGCTTGCTTCTGTGAAAAAAACATCTTCGCCAACTTGTTTTTTCTTTCCAAAAGTTTTATTGTGTTGTGATAATAGTTCACTTAGTTCATCAAATGTAAGCTTGTCTAACTTGCCAGTGACTTGTAAAGTTTCCAAAAAATGTGTATAGGAAGAAGGCAATCCAGCTATTAATATTGTAGTCATAAAACTACCATCTACTGCTTGAAAACCCGCATTTAGTATTTCCTGCTTAATGTTCTTAAGTCTGGAAATATATTCATGGACATCACCGCCTTTAGTCAATTTTTGTTGAAGCAACTTTAATTGAAGATCAACTTTCTTGGATTCAGGCTGAGTATCAAATAAATCTTTAAAAACTTTCAAAGCAGACCACGCATCAGTCGTATTTTCAATATGAACATACATCTCATCATTGACTG
>ML803587.1:18436-45684 GCA_009831015.1 Picea engelmannii | reverse complement strand
AAGCAACTTTAATTGAAGATCAACTTTCTTGGATTCAGGCTGAGTATCAAATAAATCTTTAAAAACTTTCAAAGCAGACCACGCATCAGTCGTATTTTCAATATGAACATACATCTCATCATTGACTGAAGATTTAATAAGTGTTAATTCTTTGACATTTTTAACTTCCCATTTCGCTAATGTCGCTGCATCTGTCGGCTTAGTGGGCTTAGTATCTTCATTATAGATATCACGCCAAAGTTCATTGTAAATGAGAGTTATTTCAATGAGTCGTTTCCATGTTTTGTATGATTTTGTGCCTTCAAGTTTATCTAAGTCGGAGAATAAATTAATTAATTTAGACATTGTAGTTTGATGAATTTACACACCAGAAATAATCACGCCAAGAAATATGAAGATGAACAACACACCAAACGCATCACACCTAAAACGATCTATTGGGGCTTGGCCTTGACCCTCGTATACTCGTTGAAACAAGGAAAAAAATGACTGAGCTTTGTACTTGGCTCTAGTCAAATTTCAAGGAACTTTCAAAATTTTACACTTTTACAAAATTTAGGCAATCTTGCCCCCCCTCAAAGTAAAAAAAACTTTGAGTTACAAAAAAAAAATCACTTGATATGGTTTGTATCCTTTGATATACCTGCAAGTAAACCTTTGTCTACAAAGGCTTTTGATGCCTGAAAGAGATAATGTTACTTCACTTATTGTCTTTGAAAAGAGCAAGTAACAATAATAAGATAATTCACATGGAAAATAAAACTATCAAAGTTACTTCACTTATTGTCTTTGAAAAGAGCACTTTAAGCGTTCCTGTCAACATCTATCACGCACATCAAGATATGGCATAAATAATGGCAATTGTTGTTGCCAGAGAGACTCCTTCTGTTGAAGCTGGCAATGGCCGATCCAATTGTATTTGCACTATAATGACAATAATGACAGAAGTCTAACAATAATGGCTGAAGTCTAACAGTAGATTATAAAAGGATCCGATCCTCTTTTCTACTTTCCACGTGTACAGTCCCTCCAGCAGTTAATTTCCTCGTGTAGGTTATTTTCCACGCGTAGGTTACAGTCCCTCCACGCATAGGTTACAGTCTCTCCATCAGTTAATTTCCACGTGTAGGTTACAGTCCCTCCACGCACAAATGGTGTGAATAATACCTTCTGTTAATTCAGTTCCTTTTGAGCAGCTTGCATCTCGCATACAGACGACTTCCACATTACAGGCTATGAAGGCACGTCTAGATCGCATTGAGAGTCGGTTTCATGGTCAATCATTAAATCTGGAGGAATTGTTACTGTGTAAATCAACAGAAAGCTTTTTCGGCCACAAGGAACACAGGCCAAGATTCGATCCAAGGACCTCTAGTGATTCGCGTGCACACAGAATATAGTAATGATAATAATTTATTCGCCAGTGATGGGAAGTTCAGTTGATATTCATGGCACTGTTACTCAGCATTTCTGTATACATCAAAAGAGAGGTGAAACTAGCACGAACAACATTTCCTCTATCTTTGCATGTTGAATCGTGCGCCGAAATTACTCAGAAATTACACAGAAATTAATGGTCGAAATTACTCAGAAATTACCCAGCGTTTTAATGGTAGAAGACTGATCTTTTAATACAAGAAATTACTATGCCAGAAACTAATTCACCATGGACAAATTTGTCAAGTTTCAGGATTTGCAATTTGCAAAAATCAATTTTTCTGAGTCTAATGACTGAAATCTGAAAATAAAAACAATTTATTTTCCCTTTTTTAAAAAAATTGAACAATAACTGACCGATTTACTGGCAGAGTAAGTGCTGACTATCCTTGGTCTGTAACGCTGGGATCTCTTCCTCAGATCAGCTAATCTCTTCTTCAGTTCAACAGCATTGTTTTAAAATTGACTCTAGAGAGGTGTTGTATCTTAGGCTCTAAAATAGGAGTATTGTTTTAAGATTGTTAAGATAACATTTATTGTAAATGGACACTTGTTTATTTAATAAGTGATCCATATCTTGAGTTTGTTAGGACATTTAGCTTATATATAGCTCATTGCAAGAGTATTGAGTTGTTCGGGTGTAAACTCTTGCAAAGTTTCTTATGTAATTTCTTTTCTTATTAATAAAAGTGTGTGTCTAAGGACACTTCGGCCATTACTATTGGGCTAGCCATATATGTGGAAGCGCCATGTTGTTTATGAGTCTCGACCCTGTAGTGTCATTGTTACTTTGGGGGGTCATCTCCACAAAATAACAGAGTTAGTTCCAAATACTGTCCCACCTAAACAGTACCGCAAGGTAGTAGCTCATATTACAAAATTCATCTTCTTCACAATCTGTTCAAAAGGTGAACAGGAGGATATTGCAACCACTACAGCCTCGGCCCAAGCACCTTCTATCCAAAATAAGAGGATCGCCAAGACTACAAAAAAGCACAAATATTTTGTCTGCACACAAACATCTTATGTAGCCTGACCGATTGAACAGATTCAACCCCTCCAGCAACAGGGTCGTGACAGCCTTCCACAAACCAAGCAACTCGATGTCTCCAACAAGGTAAGCAGCCCACCAAGATTCAGATTCAGCAAACGCTTCCCCCTCTCCCCCGGGAACTCAACACAATGGATACCATTGCTTCCTAAGGAGGGAGGATTGATACAGATGGATATCAGTGGCCACCCACCTTTTTCAACTCGCTCAAAACAATTTTCTGGCAATTTTGGCAATTTACTATTTTTAGCAGTTTTAACTTTCGAGGCCATTTTGAGGGCCTAAATGAAGGTTTTCAGGATTGAGCTTCTCAATGATAGTCAAATCCATGATTGGGCCCCCAAAATGATTCTCCTCGATGACACCTTTTCAACGGGCTATTGTGCGCCTAAAACGGAGATCGTATGCAAAAGTTATGATGTCAGGAAGTTGATGTATCGACTTACCAAAACGTGGCCCACATGACTTTTGGCACTTCATCTCCTAGGGTTAGGTTTTTGGATGTCTAAGGTTTTTGACAATCCTGTTTATTGTAAAAATTCCTTCAGAGCCTCATTGTAATCATCTTCTTGCAAATGCGAGTAGCTGTCACATCTCTTCTCAGAGATAAGCTGCCACCATTCTAGAGAGTCTTTCACTCTGTATTTTTACAGTCTATGTACATTTATTTCATTAATAGAAATTGTGTATTAATGTATTTTTGTGTTTATGGTTGCATCTCTGATACATTTATGTTATATTATTTGATATGTGTGATATCTTTGTGCATTTCTTTATTATATCTCTGCTCTCATTTTGCACCGAAAAATAATCCGGATCAATATTTGTATGAAGGAACTTCCTCTAATCTATTGTTGTCATATAAAAAAGTATCGTAGGTGATATTTTTGGATTTAATTATCATAACCTTTGTTTTTTCATTGTTCACAGTCATGCCCAAACTAGAGTAGAAGTCCTTGAGGATTATAAGTTGCTTACCTAGGACATATGGACTCTTCTACATAAGAACAATATTATCGACATAAAGAAGAAGGATGATGACTATACTAGCGAGAGTCGAGCGAACACAACCTGCATCCTCCAAACGATCTTCTAAATTATCAATATAGATGTTGAAAAGGGTAAGGGATGGGCAGAAACCTTGCTTAAATCATATATTACAGTTAATTTCTTCCGACTAGCCCTCAATGTTCCTAAACTTGGAAATAACTTTCTCATAAGGCCTTATTGTAACAACTCTTAACTTGAAAGGAACTTTAAGCTATTATAACCTATTCCAAAGGTTAGTCTTGGGAATAGTGTCAAAAGATTTTCTAAAATCAATGAAACAACAAAGGAGATCGATTTTATCGTTACGACACTCCCATGCAATGATCCTAAATGTAACGAGGTGGTCCATAGTTGAATGGTAACCTTGAAACCCGACTTGGCCTTTAGGTCTTTTTCCATTGCTTTCTGACCACGTATTGATCTTCTTTTCCAAAATACTTCCAAAATATTAGGATTGCAAAAACTCTTATCAAGAGTTTTCAAGTTTTTTTATCTACATGACACATTTTAACCATTACACATCATTTTAACTCGTGTGTAATTCAAATATATTAATTTTATATTAAAACTTCAAGTAACTTGCCTTCTTCTCTTCTTGGGATATGTTTTCCTTGCATTCATTGATATATTTTTTTTTGGATATTCTATTATGTGTCTTCTATGAATAAAATACTTGTGTAATGAAATATGCAAACTATGAAATATGTTTTACAAAGTAAGTGAAGAATTTCAACCTAAAACTATTTTGGGGTTGAACGATGCATTATATATACTACTATGTGTTGATGTATATTATACAATGTTATGAACTAATCCATTTATGTTCATATGGAGCACCGCATACCCCAATATGAAACTACACAAAACCTTTGCATTGATACAATTGAAAGTTTTCATGTCAGGGGATGTTCTCTACAATACTAAACACATTGGCGAGCCTTTGTCATATAATGTGCACCACAAACCTAAAAATGTTTTTTAATTAAAAAACTTATAGTACAGGTTTTGGAATCCAAGACAATGAGGGGCCTTAATCCTTTTAAATATTATTTATATCATGACAACTATTGAGTCCAACAAATACCCAAATCCCCCCAAAATAAATATCAATGTGAGAGGGTAAATAATTGAACCCTTGTGGTTAGATTTTTCAACAACAAAAAACAAAAGGGAAGCAACAACAAAGTTACGGTTTGCAATAATGAAGGTGAGTTCAAAAATCTTTTATTTTGTTGAAATGAATTGTAAATATGAAATGAATAAATAGTTTTTTGGGGCAATTTGTGAATCAATTAAGGAAAAAATTGTTGAGATGAAGAGAATGAACTTACATACCTGAAATTTTTCCTTTACAAATTTGTGTATGACCTATGGGGACCTCTTACAAACTATTCTCTTCAAAAAATATGTTCACTCCTATATCTTTCTTGGTAAATGTCTCTTAAATAGTTTCCCTTCCAATGTTTGGCACAACAATGTATTATGATTTTGTTTAACTCACTTTTTACAAAATGAAAATCCTTCTCTTTTTTTGTTTCATTTTTTACGCAATGATTAAAACACATTAAAAAAAACCTTTTTAGGTAAGTGAAGTGTCTATTAATGTGAAGTGCATTGATTCACCATATTATTGTAAATGCACTAATGTAATAGTTTCCAATGAAAATGGAAATGTGAACCTCTAGAAATAATACTTTGCAAATATTTTAACATAAGTATTTTTCCAATGCACAATAAAATCAAGTACAATGGTATGTCTAGTATAAACACCTGCATTGGTGCACCTATGTAAAATAGGTACACTGAATACTTTGAAAAATGTCTTCTAAATCCTGTTTGAAGTTAAAATGTTACATGCTTCCTGTAATTTATTTTAGTAATACAAACATGTATTGATTATGGTTTGGGCTCAAATGCAGGGGACAACAAGTGATAATATCAAATGGTTGATTCTTTAGATTCCTCATTCCTTTCATTCTAAGTTAACCAAGTCCTCCCTTTCCCTTTGTAATAAGTTGACATGTTATTTATATTTTGATTATTTGATTGAATATTTTCAGCCTTTGCATGTGTATTTGAATAATTTTGCATTGACTTTTGCAAGATCTTGATTTGGGAAGTTCATATGCATAGGATTGTCCACTAGTCAAATCTATACAAAAGTGCCACAAGATCGTATTTGGACAAAGATACCATAATAATATGGTAGATAAAAATGGAGAGCCACTTTACCCCACCTACTATAACATGTCATCTTACAAAAACCATCTTGAGCTAGTGGTAGTTCACCATGATATGGATTTGTTTTATGACATCCTAGTAGTATGTGGTTGTTCAAAAACTAAATTTTTGAAGGTGAACCCTCAATGTGTCACATTTCCATTATGTTAATGTCTTTCTACCTAAATTTGATGGTTTGATACCTCCCACTGCTATCAAGTATTCAATAGATGATATAGAAAATACATGTAGGAACACTCCCATATGTTCATTTTTTTAAAGGTTAGAAGCCAAATCAATTGTGTTTCATTTGAAATTGACCAACCCATATCAATTGACAGTTCTAGTGAGATAAAGTAAGATATAAATACTATCCAAAACATCTCTACCAAGAGATCCAAAAAGTTGTATGAGTTGAAAGTAACAATTCTAAGTACACACCAAGGTTAGTTTAATTTTTTGGAGGGTAGAGATAACTTCTATCTTTTTGTCTATCTACAAAGAAAACCCCAAACTTGTTAGAATCACAGTTGGTATAGCACTTGGCCATCTTTCCTACTTATGCTCGATATTGAGACTAGATTCTCCTTTTGTTGCAATGTACATGATTGTCAAGTCTAAAATAGATGCTACAAATCTTGGGTTGTTTATCCTTTCATATGTGCTCATTCCTCCCAAATTGTCAATAACACTTATGCCATTTTGTGGTCCTCTTTATAGTCGATCTGATTACTTGAATATTGTTAAATACAAACATAGCATTTCCATGTGTAGTATGTGCATAAATGATTATTCTTACAAAAACTTTTACAGCGAGAACGTATTATATATCGATAGTTGTCCGCACACTCATGGAAACATTGTGGGGTTCATAAATAATTGTAGGTGCTCATTGTTCAGTGTGAATTGCTCATTTAGGGAACACTTGCAATGAAAAAGAGTTATTTATGAAAAGGAAGACACCAAGATTTTTTTTTGTGCACATATAGGTAGTATGTCTCCTCGTGACAGTTAGTTGTTAATAAACCATAACTTTTGTAGACCACCAACTGCTTGTCAAAGGCATATTGCATTGGGACTAGCTTTAGATTCCCCCTTGGGGAACAAGAAAAACATCATTGACTAATTGTATTTTTGTATTTTCAATGGAATTAATGTAAATTTATCATTTAATTCAACATGTGTTTTATACCCTTGTTGATTCCATGTGTATTGGAATTTTTTTTGCATGTTCTAATAAATTTTGATCTAATGTGTGAACATATTGAAAGCATTGTGTTTAAAGATATAATTGATTTAGTGTTCAATATTTGTGCAATTAGGATTCAAATGACAAGCAACATCTCTATCATCTACCATTGCACCCCACTACAATGTCAACTCGATAGAAGGTTGCTAAACAAGCATAACTCGAAGAGGAAGCATACCAAGCATGGTTGGATGAACCACCTATTTAATTTCCACTATGTATTGAGTCACAAATTCTAAGTATCTACAATAACATTGATTCTTCACATATCTAGGACAAAAACAACGATAAAGAGGTTGGAATGGATGTTTTCTTAAAGGATACTCATGCCTTGGAGGAAATGTTTTTAAATGCATTCTAGCAAGATGAGCTCTGGGACGATGCTCATATCATTAACACCTTCTTCAAAAGCCTAAAATTTGCATCCACCACTATTATAGCATATTTTTCCACCTCAATAGTTGACATGCATTTGATTGGTCATTATCCCTTCATATTCCCTTTTTTGCAACATGGGCTCTCCTAGAAATCTATCAAAATGCCTTCTTGGAAATCCACTCTCGACTTCTTCTCATTAAATGTGCAAGTACTCGCCCTTTTCCTTTAGGAAATGCGTGAGTGCATTCTAAAGTGCCGAAAAATATAAAAAAAATGCAAAAATTACACATTCATGAATGGATTTTACGAGAAAACTAACTCTATAACTCCCTAAAACCCGTAGAAAAATGGTCTCAACCATCTTGAAATGGTATAAAAGAGACCCGAAGGAGGGAAGGGGGTACAAGCATTGTTATTATGCCAGAGAAATCATCTATCCCCAAGTAGCCAAGCCATTATAGTCTTGAGGTTTTTATGACCTGCATTTCCCAAGAAATCCCTAGTTCCCAAAGTTTGTTTCTCATTCACATCATTGAGGCCTAAGATCCCTTGGTCTTCTTCATATTCATGAGGAGAAGAAAATTGGAGGTGTTGTAGTCCTGAGTGGCCCAAGATTGGAGGAATCCAGACGGTGGTTATGGACAGTACCTACAACAGAATCATGTACATTTCTTTGTATTGTTGTTCTTAATAATAAAACGACGATATATCTTCCTTCCCTGCCCTAAATTCTAAGTTCATGTTGAATTCAATATTATTTTAGTATTTAGCCAAGGAACTAACTTACTTGATTAAGTTAGTTAAAGTGCTTATTTTGTATTCATTTTCATTTATGCCAATAGTCTTGAGGAAGGTTTCTTATTTCTGTGTGTGCAAGTTTGCAATATGAAGCAAGATCGAGGACAACCAACAAGAATTGCCTCTAATCAGTCATCGGAACTAGATAAGACCTATTGTAACTACCTACTAGTTATTAAAATAATATATTAGACTATTTTTGGGAAAGATTAGCATTATTCTTTGAAGTTTGCTCTGTTATAGTCAGCCCTAACTATAGGAAAATTTATTTCTGCAACAAAGTTGGTGACTCCACTTAGGAGAACTCCTAGAGTTATTCTCAATAGGGTTTTCTTAGTTGCTTTATTGGCTCAGGTTTAGGTTGTTTCTGTCATTGTTTAGTCTATATTGCCTACTTGTAGTGTCACGGGTCAATCTTCAAGAGTTTTTTAGGGTTTTCTGAGGATTTTAGCCTCTTACAAGACACTCGCTCTTTTCCTTCAATGATAGAGCGAACACTCGCAGGTTTCCCTAAGGAAATATGCAAGTATTCGCATGTTTCCTTTACAAAAGGTGCAAATGCCTCTTAGGAGTGAGTATTTCTCATTTTCATCCCTCTTCCTTCTACCTATTTGTTGCATCCTTGATTGTTTTACTTCTAGTGCCTGTGTGAAGTAGCTTTGCAGTTGAAAAGTGCTTGCTTGATTACATTTTATCTTTCATTATCATCGAAAAAATAAAATAAAATAAAATAAAAAACATTTTACGTGTTTTTTCCTTCTTGTGTTGTTTGTGTGTTTGAGGTTATGTTATTTATCTTCACTTCCATTTGTTTGTTTGATTAAGTAGGGTATGATAGTTTCAAGTCTTTACAAGAAAAGGAAAAAATTTCATTAGGAGTCCAATTATTGCATCAGATTTACATTTCAAAGTTGTTCATGTTATAACTTCTTTCATTGAAGAATTAGTGCAATTTGGATGCCAGTGTTCTTGCAAGTTATTTTTGTTTGAGTCTTCAAAAGACCATCAGTTGCGCTTCTGTGACCTCTGAGTAATTAACAACCATTTAAAAACAAACACTTAACTAAAATTAACTAGACTCCTTTCTCTCTAGAGAAACCAATAGTAGTCTAGGATTTATGTCATTGGAATAAGGTTGGAGAGTACATTCTCCAAGGCCAAAAAATTTGAAACTAGAGTTGATTAAAGAGTGTGAAACCTAGTAGTAGTAAGGAGCGCTTTCTAGGAAAGCACCTCTAAAACATATGTTAAGAACGAGGTTCCATTAGGGTAAGTGGAGGTGACATGCCTGCTACTTTAGTGTTCATTGGATTACTACATGTATGGGGGTTCCCAAAGTGTTAGGTCCTCTATGTGACAACACTTTTGGAATATTTGGCCTTTGTTTCCCTGCCCATACATGTGATCTTGACCCATGACTATTATGCCTGGTTACCGATTGTGAATTAGTAACCTTAGTGTCTATTCATATGATTTCACATGGGTGACTACGAGTGGGAAGTGCTCATGGTACCTAAGGCAAATGCCTAATTTCTATTTCGGCTCCTTTGGAGGGTGCATGTAACTATTACTATGAGCATGTAACTATTACTGTTTATCATTCCTTCATTGATCAATCTTGGGACTTAAACCACCCATATATATCTATCGAAGGTCCTTTGATCAACTCCTCACTACATCATACTCAGGTCCTAACCAACCTAGGCCAAGCTTTAGAAGGGTATCTTGTTTGTTGATTCTTATCAGGACTTTTGTAGTTGTGTGCTCCGAGGTTGCTTGTTATTTGGCCTTAGGTTGTCTATGTCTTACCACTTTTGAATCTTTGATCCAAGTGGTTGACTGGACTCTTCATCGGTCTAGAAGGACCCAAGGTATTTCACCTCAAAGTGTGGAGCCATCTTCTGAAAGGTGAGGACTTGACTATCATGACTCTCCTCTCCAAAAGCCAGTTGAAGAGACCAAATTTTCATCGTACAGTCTCGTAAGGGAAGACCCTATACAATAATATTGTTATGGAAAAATTTCTTGAGGACATTGATTAAGGGACCCCTACCCAAGGGGATTTTTTTTCTTTTCCTTTCTTTGCAAAATGTTGGTGCCCCTTTGATATCCACTTTGAACATTCCTAGATTGATTGTAGGATTATCGATTTCATTATGGACCACTCTGAATGTTCCAAATGCTCCTGAGGATTCTCAGATAAACACCTTATGTCAAGGGAATTAAATTGATAATGATCATTTACCTTCTTTGTTAGTGAAATATACTCCTCTTCCTTCTACCTCATTTGGTGAATGTCTAGCTACTAGTAACCAGAAGTCTAAAAGGAATAGAAAGAGGAAGAAGAAGAAGAAGAAGCAAAGACAAGGGAAAACATCACCAACTACTGCAATTCATGTTGGGAGTAAGAATCTAGTCACTACCAGTATTGCGAGAGACATGCAACCATCCGCTGCAAGTCATGATGGGGGCAAGAGTCCAGTCATTACAAGTCATATTGGAGATATGAAACCATCCATTGCAAGTCATGATGAGGGAAAGCAACCAACCATTTCAAGTGGTGTTGGGAGTGAGAATATATTCACTACAAGTCATACTAGAGATTGGAAGCTAGTCACTACAAGTCATGCTAGCAATAAGCAACCAGCCATTGTGAGTCATGCAGGGGGAAATCCACCTACCAATGCAAGTCATGTTAGGGGAATTGATATCACTATAATCAATAGTAGGGATTAAACCCAAGGATGAGGCCCAATTAGACTCCTCCTTTTTTGGTATGGAATAATCCTCTGGGTTAATGGTCTCGAACCATTCAATGGGCTTTAAAAGTTGTTTGATTTCGATCTTTTCATTATTTTTATTGTTTTATATTTTATGTCTATCTACTATAGAAAATAAATAAATGAAAGGGTTTGAAGAAGTTTGTGTTAAGGATAACCTTTGGCGATAGTGAATGGAAACTATCCAAAGTTTTAAATTCTTGAAGAAATAATTCTACTAAGAACTTATTATTTATTAGATATTACCCAAGAAAACAATAACTAATTGACAACATAAAAGAATAAATTTATAAAGAAGAACGACATGAAATAAATCTACACTATTCCAAGTAATAAAAAATAAGATTAACTAATAAAGGAAATAACCATTTACTAAAAGTATCAAAAAATTATTCAATTGCATAAGATAACTTTAAAAATATTGAAATTCTTACTAGATGCCTGAAATATTTACTTAGCTGCAAAATATTCCACCATGAATAAACACAGACAGATTTGCTAAAAAATGACTTGGCTCATTCCAAGCTTATGAGTTAAACTTCAAAATAGTTCTCAACTAAGTAACTCAAAATTTAATTACAAATACATCGACCTCTTTTTCTTGGTCAATCCCTCTATTTACTAAACACTTACTTGCTAAACATGGTAAATGTTATTCCATGCAAAATTGATAAATATATAAAAAAAAAGTCGCAATGTTGAGAAGACTGGGGTGCATTGTGTGATTGATCAATTGCATGCTTGCCATAGTACTCCACCCATTGAGAGAACATATCCTCACACGTTTTCATGTATGGGAACTGATGTTGACCCATCGGATAGCTAAGGCTTTCCCTCATCTCTCTAAAACATTGCATGTAATTGCCAATCTTTGGAATCAACCACTCTAGCCTATCGATCACTTTGAATTCGACACCCATCTACTTTCTTGTATGGAAGTGCTCCACAATAGTGATTTACTTTATACTTTCTTTATATTTCCGATCATTCCCCTAGAAATATGGCATTACCTCCTCCAAATCCTGAAAGTCATCTAGTAGCCTGAACTTAGGAAACTAAAGGTTTGTCATGGCCTTGTTGATCTTTTCCCATGATTTGAAGCACTCTGTCCACCGTTCTCGCATTCTTCTTTTAGGTTCAATAGCTAAACGTACCCAATATTATGTAGCTCCATACATTCTTGTGGTGTTATCATTTGTCATAATCTTGATATAGTGATCCTCACGTCCTCTCGCCTTTTGAATCTCCCTGATATATTATATTTGATCCACTATCTTGGCTGCCCTTTCGCTCCATTTAAGCATATATTTATATGTGACACTACACAATAAATTTTCCTCGTGGTAATCTACAATTTTTTTCATAAATGCATCCCTAAATAACTTGTATTTGTTGTGTTCTTCTGAAAAGTCTTCTTTTAGGATTGAGATAGCTTGAGTAATATCCTTATATTATTCTACCTCATTCCTGAGAGATTCTAGCTCTGTCCTCATTGCATCAGTTTCTCTTTCTTCCACTTGGATTTATCTATGGTGGCATGTGAGATATACATCCATACTCCCAACAATTGATTGACCTGGGATTTTTTACATCAAACAAGGTCTCCTATGACGTTATTAACACAACATTGTCTAGCAATATCATCTTTATTTTCCTTTACATTCTCTTTACTAGTGATTTTCTCTTCCTGTCATATGGAATGGATTCTACTTCAACCACCTCATCCAATGGATCAAGAATTGGTTGATCACCCCATGAAAATATGCTCTCTAAACTCCCCGGAGTGTGGAAATGTTTTGTGACTAGTGCCTTAGCTTTATCCATAGTTTCTACTTGTTTTTCAATTTCCTCAAACTCCACGTCTACTCTTTGATATTTGCTTGGTTGATCAACTTGCTTATTTGTTGTTCTTGTCTATTTATCTACTTGTCCTAGCATTGTGTATGTAACTTTCTCTTGACTTGGTTGATTATCATATTTTTCTATGACCGAACCTACTTATTGTTGGTTCTTACTAGGTACATGAACTACAGAAGGCACAACAGTCTCCTTCGCAATGGTATGAACATGGGTTTGTGTTTTTTCAATAGCTTCGGGTGTAGTTTATCATTGCTTCTTCCCAAGATCATACATTATACTAGCTTCTTCTTTCTTTTCCAACTCAAGAGTTTCACCAACCACTTCTTGTTTATTAGTGGTTTCAGTTCTAGTAAACTCTGGAATTGATCCCTATATGGCTTCATGGGGTGCTCCTCTGGCAGGTTCCTAAGTTGTATTTTTATTGTTTGGTTCCCGAGATGTTTCTTCAACATTTTGACCAACTTCAATTTCTATTGGGACTTTTATTTTCACTACCTCCTCCTCCTCATCCTTTGTTAAATATATTATGCCCTGAGGAGGGATTTCTATAGGATGAATGTTTGTTGATTGATCTGTAGGTTTTTGTATTTGGTTGGGCTTTCTCCATCCTCTTATATTTCTCTTCCTCTTGTTGTTTTTCCTGCAATTCTTTCTATCTTATTGATTATTGCTTATCCTTTTCTTCCTTCTCTTTCCTCTTTTGCTCTTATAGAGCCTATCTACTTTGCTCTGTTTCAACTCCTCTTCTTCTTTGTTCAAGCTCTTATTGAGAAAAATTCTCCGCCTATTTCCTACGCAACTCTTCTTCTATTTTTTACTAAATTTCCCACTCTCGATCTTCCCTATTATGTTCTTCTCCAATGGACCACCACCCAACCTCTGCCTTCAACCGAATTTCTTCTACTCTCCTAGATTTCTTTACCTCTCTCTCAACTATCACATTTTGTGTCATAGAAACAACACTTTGTGTCACAACCTCTACATGTTCGTCCAAAGGGAGGGTCTTGAATATGGTGAGATTGGGAGTATCTTTCCTTTCCAGAACCTAAGCCCAATTTTGTGCATTTTCAGTAAATACATCTTCATCCCACTTTTCATGGGTGTAAGGCCAATTAACAACAACCAGCTCAACATGCTTAAGCACCAGACGTTTGGAGTAATGTCTTCAGAACCTACCAGGTTCAAATCTGTATTGTAAATGAATTAAACCCTCCTGCCTAGCCTGCAAAGTATCTTTAACAAAGTAGTATCCAAGTTGAAAACCATAGGGAATAAAAACTCTTTTTTTGTCTTTGAACAAGAAAAAATTTAACACTTGAAGAATATTTTGGTAACAAATTTCCCCTAAGACAAGCTTGTCAAGGACATATGCAGGTAATAGGGGAGGAGAGCCATTTTCTCCTAAAGCTCTTATGTATGTATATTTGTCTTCAATATACCAATTCCTGATATGTGATAGAATTATCCTTGCTTGTTTTGATAACCTAGGACATTTTGGTGAAAATGATGAAATAAGGTCGAGCCAAGAATAGGTCACATATCATAGAGTATCACTTCTTATATTTATTCTCCCGCAACATGTTGAAGTATACATGAATAGGTGGTTTTGACAGATGTCAGCTCAAATTCATTTCAGAAAATACACTCCTAGAACACATAACATCTAACAAATAAGAGGCCATGTAAAATGAGGGCACTTCACCTGCCTAAGGGTTTTGAGCCTGTTGAATTTGGCCACTGGGTTGTTTAGAAATGATTGTGCCCCAATTGAATATTTTTCTAGTAGTAGCTAATATGTATGCTAATGTCAACCAAGACTCTTTAAACCGTGAGTAATCTTTCTCACCATATAGCTAAAAAATCATGACCATACGATAAATTTTAAGGTTCTCTTAGACTTGTTACAATGTACCATCTTGAAGTCCTATTGATGAATTTCTTATCTTCTTTCCACCAAATAGCCACTAGTTTTCCCACATCACGATCCTTATGAAATGCTACCACATAATCATTGTTGAGTAATAGGTCAGGTTTCAGAATCTTGTAATACTTTCTAATATCAACAGGGATAAACACACCCATGCACTACCCTTGTTAATAGTTAATTACATAGTTCTTACCATTAGTGTGGCTAATAATCCATTCTAATGTTTCGATGCATGGAGAGACGAGAACCCTTGTTGCAACCATATGTAGTTGAGAGCATTGGACATTTGAGAAAACTTGATCATATATTGCCTTGATGGTTGGGTCGTTGTGCGATGTTGACCCAGGGTAATCTTCATCCTTGAATTTAATGAAAATTTCATTCCATGTATGAAGGAGAACGTCAGTATCTTTGTATAGAGGTGGTTGAATGAAAAAGGAATCTTGATTACTAGCTCTACATTATTTAGCGGCTCCAATCCTTGTTACACATCAAAATTACTCACTTCAATGATGACCCATTGTCATCATCACAAGTGTCATAAATGTCACAGTGTCGCAAGTGTTGCAAACATCATATTGTCATCTTGCCTATGTCGTGTCTCTAACGACATCATAAGGACACTTAAGACACCTTCAAAGACTGGTTTAAGAAGGAGAAATCATCTGATGAGGAGTACAAATATTTTATCATGGAAAAGACCACTTAAAAATGATTTTTGAAGGGCAACGCTACCCTACCCACTGTCAGGGAGTGCCAACACTCCCTACCCCTCTTTGGGGGAGCGTTGCAACACTCAGGACACCATTCTGGGGGAGCGTTGGGTTTTGTTTGAAGGCATTTTGGGCAGCGCTTCCCTATACACTATCAGGAAGTTCCGACACTCCATACCCTCTTTTGGGGGAGCGTTTCAACACTCTATGCCCCATTCTGAGGGAGCGCTAGCCTATTTGAGAAAATTTTGGGTTGTTGAGGAAAATCAGGGAAAAATCCCCTTCATCTTGGAAATCAGTTGGATTCGAATCTGAGGTCAAGGCTGGATCTTAGGGAGGATCCACAACTAAAGGAGAAAGATCCTCAACCTATCCCAAGAATCTATAAAGTGGTTGGATCTCTCCAAGCTTATATAAGGAGGCCTTCTCATGGTGAAAAGCATATGGAGTTTAGAGGCATCAAACTTATGATCTCATAAGGGAGATTTATCAATGAAAGCATATTCATTTTGATTGTGGATTATTTGAGCAAGGGTCTAGACAAAGAGAGATTGGTGAAGTTGTTGCATCTACATCTATGGTTGTAAGAACTTTGCTTTGTTCTAATTAATTTACATATGTGCTTGGCATGTTTCTTTCAAGGTTGTGTTTATTCTACATGAACTTGTCTCTATTAGATAGATTTGGTTTCAAGCTAATCTTAGTAGAATAGGAAGCTTGTTATGTCTTTGTTTGTTTTGCAAGACTTATCGAGGAGCTTGGGGATCAAACCTCAACTCAGACTGTGCAAGGAAGAACATCGTTAAAAAGGTACACCTTTCTTAATCTTATCTATACATTAGTTTAGCTAGGTTTAAAAGGATGCCAGTGACCAATGTTAGCAACCTTTCTGTCTTGGTTATAGGGGTCTAGTATCCAAGAGAGAATCCACTTGTCCGTAGGGGGATTTCTATGTAACACTCCTTCCAATGGTATTGGGGTAGATGCTTCACCCAGTTGAATGCCTTTCCCTTTTGGTGTCTTTGGGACTATCGAGGAGTAATTCTTCTTGGTGGAAATTTTCCTGTCAAATAAACCAGTTATCGGGCCATTATCAGTTTCTTTTAATCCCATTGCAAAATGAAATCATGGTGATGAAGTGTTGAATGCAAACATGTTTGAAGAATAATCTTAATATAAGAAGACTTACTATAATTGATGACATGGAGAACCAGATGGAGAAAACAACCCAATCGATCAATTAGCCTCAAACACAACCCTTCTCTACAATGAATTCTCAAACACTTGATCGCAAACAACAAAAGAATAAAAACAAGTTCTCAATTTAAGGGTTCTATGGCCAAATCCCGAACACAATTTTAATCATTACAATGGGATCTTATAGATTTGCAAGTTTAAATACCACCATTAATTATTATGTTTGAATTCAAACCAACTTTGATGATTGGTGGTGTATATTTATGTCACTTTCTAGCTTATTGGCACTTTCAAAAATCGTTATATTCGACGCAGTTTGATTCTCCCATTAGGAGTTGATGGTTGTGTGCATTAGCAGTTTATAAAATTGTGTTATTCGAAAAATCTCACGGAATCCCCAAAGGAATATTTGGAGTATTTTATTTCTATTATATCAACATGCGGTGTCATATTCATCAGTATCAACAAAACACATAAACATTAGCAAGCTATCAAGACTTTTTCTTCCTTACAAAACTTTCAGTGGGTTGTCTATATAGAAGATGATTTGGTGGGTGACATGGAATAGATGAAGTATGGTTGGTGATGTGGAATTGTATGATTGGTGATGTGGCATGATGTCATGGACTTGTATTATTGGTGATGTGGCAAGTGACATGGACATGTACGATCATTGAAGCAGACACAATTCATGTAGAAAGCTTCAATGGTAAAGAATCATCCTTGTTCATGATTGGACAACTGGGATCTACCTTTTAGTTCTTGGTTCATCAGTATCGACAGAGATGTGCTACCCCTTTTTCCCTTAACTAATAAAATTTTGGTCAATGTCGATAGCTCATAGACAATCGAGGAAATCCATATACATTGCTTTCGGACCTAGCATGATTTTTTTCGATGCTCGATGGCTTATTAGCGATCGATAGGATTGTTCACCTCCTTCCTTAAAGACTCCAATGAATTTTGTCGATGACCAATGGATTATCAACGATCGATGGAATTCTTGGTATGTTTTATTTCAAACTTGCTCGAATTTCCTTCGATGCCAATAGTCCATTGGCACTTCTCTCAAGAATTTTGTCAGGATCAGAAGTTTGGGTTGTTCTAACTTGTTCTTTTAGCCCTGACCTCGATGGTCCTATAGATACTTTAAAAAACGTTGCATTTTAATCTCTCTTTTTAAATTATTCCCTTTATTTTTCCTTTTAGTGTAAAAATGAGAATTTCTTTGGATTTTTCTTAAGTTTTTTAAATACTAAGAAAATTAGAGAAAATGCATCAATTCAAAAAAAAAACTCGATATGTCATCTATAGAGTAAAACACAAAGGAATGTAAAATAACAAAAATAAAGTGGTACTCTAAAATTGAATTTTTTTTAAAATGGTGTGTTGTGTACTCAATAGGACATAATCCTAAGTTCCCTTATAGAATTTGCAAGGGAGATCACCTTACTCATCTCCACCCTACTATTTTGGAGGTACAAAGAGTGTGGTCTTTGTCTCAAGGCCCTTTTTCTCTTCAGTCACCTTTAGTTTCTCAATAACATATTCAACCATTGGTTAATGAAGTGGTTGAGTCGATGCAATCTTCGATCGATCCCACTCTTCCTTTGGAGGGTGATGTGTCTATTGACCATGTTGTCTCGCAACCTATTCAACCAACGGTTGATGAAGTGTTTGAGCCAATGCAATTTTCTGTCAATCCCACTCTTCTCTTGGAGAGTGATGAGTCTACAAAAGTGGTAAAGTCGATGCATCTTCAGCCAATCCCACTCTTTGTTTTGGGAGTGATGTGTTTATTGACCATGTATTCAACATTTCCAGTTCATAACCTTCTAAACAAGGGGGTATTGCACTCACTTTGAGCATACTCCCTCCAAGTCATATGATGGTCTCCTTTGATTGGAATGACCTTATTGAGCCTCGCCTTCCTTCTTCTACACCCTTCCAAGTAAGGGTTGAAGTTTATTCAACAAACATTTACCGATGTATAGTAGATGAAGGAGGCTCTGTAAGCATTTTATTATTCTCATCTTGGAGAGCTTTGGATTCTCCCAAACTTGTGTCAGCTACCAGTCAGTTGTTGGATTTTGATAGAATTCCTAGTGAAAGTTTGGGAATTATTCCTCAGTTTCCTATAGCATTAGGTGGGAAGACTATCCTAGTTGATATGATAGTGGTGCAAGGCCCATTCAACTTCAATATACTTCTTGGGTGTGATTATGTATATGATATGAATGTTGTGGTGTTTATGTTCTTTTCTGGTGATGCAATTTCCTCACAATAGAAGCATTGTCACTATTGATCAACTTGAATCTAATAACCACCACACTAATTTGACTTTAGGTCAGGCTAACCCTTTGTATGTTCCTAGTATTCAAGTGGACTCTACCCCGCCACGAGTAATTTATGTGGCATCATATCCTCAGTGTTCAATTTCTTTTGAGAAAGAGCCTGTACACTCATGTTTTCCTTCTTGGGACATGGTCTCGGTAATTGATTAGGTGATTTATCCAATGAGGCACAAGATCCCTTACTTCCCCCTATTGGCCCAAGGAACTATGATTTTCCTATTGAGTCTTTGTTGATAGAATCTACCAACTTTGATTAGAATATCCATCATTATATGGAATATGATAATTTCACTTTGCCCATCTAGGTCGTCAATCCTCCCAGTTCACATGATTTATTGGATGTTGAATTGACTTCAGATGAGGCTATCCTTGAATTCATGACTACATAAGATAGACTGTGGGAAGACATGCATCATATATTGCACTTTCTTCCCAAACCAGAGACTTTAGAGGTTGACTACCAAACAAAACCTCAGCCTGAGCCTAGAAATGGGCTCTACTTCAAGAAGTATTATACATAAATTGAAAGGTTGTGTGATACTTTGTATTGTATTGTACTTAAAAGGTTAGTTGTTTTCAAGTTTTGTATTCCAGAGCGCAAGTTTTTATCAGAGGTTTATATATTGGATTTATTAACTTATGGATGAGTGTTGTTGGTCATATATACAGGACTTTGGAGAAATTTCCTTTGGCATTTTTTCATCACATTGGTCCATATTGATCCGTTCTGACAGGCAATGATCTTGAAACTGGCATATAAGTTAGGTTTTCCCACCTTGCATTGTGCATTATCGATTTCTTGTTTCATTTTTCTTTAGGATTGACCCCACTGAGTTACGACATGAAGCCTTCTTCACCATTTTAAAAAGTGTCGTAATTCACATGGTAGAGCCAACTGATCATGGGTTCCCCAGTTAGAACCCTGTTTGACATTTTGGCATCCATGATGAAGATTTTTGTAGGCTCGACAGTCATTTTTTTTAGTCCTTTTGTGAACTTTGCATTCAATTCGTATGACTTCTTCTCAACCTATTATTGTCCATTACCCACAAGACTCCCATTATTTCATTTCGAGTTGATTGTTGCAACGCATATCGCTACTCGTATTATTGAGCCTAACACCACCCTCAGTTTTCCAATTGCTTCTTATTGCATACAAATTATCTTCAACCATTTTCCTTTGAATTTTTTGCCTCTACACATCGAAATTATCCATGGAAGAAACATTGCAAAGAGTGTCCATATCCTGCACATCCTCCCTGCATTTTACATAGGTATGTTCCATGCGATTGGAATTGGTTTCCTTTCCCCGTGAAACTTGTTTCCTCCATTGTATTTTAGCATTCTTTTACTCGTTTTTCAGGCTTCAATAATATGAAAAAGACACACAAAAAAAAATATGATAAAAAAAAGAGAGAGGTGGGGGAGAATAAAGATCTTTGTTTTGTTAGCAATTGTCTTGAGTCATGTCGCCCTTGAATAAAGCATCAAGTTTTGATTCATCTTCTCAGAAACTTGGGTTTTAGAATGACCTTAGGAAGTCAAACCTTGATTTTTTGAGTTTTATTACTCCTCTTATTGGTTACTCTTCCAGTCATTATGGAGAGTTTGTTCTAGTTTGTGTCAAATGTTTCCCAAGTCAATATTGTGTCATGCTTATGTTCAAGGGAAGTTTTAGCCTATGTAATCCATTCCTCATATTCTCTGACTATTCATGTTAGCCTTCTCGATTGTCCAACAGTTCTCAAGTTTTATCAATATCTTTTTTCATTACCCATTCCAGAGTGGAAGGTCCCCATTGACTTATTGTCGGCATGTCATCTATTATTGACTACGAAATATTGCTCTGAAAGTTTTACCTAGAGTCATATCACCTTGGGCCTATTTCCATCATTAGTAGGTTACCTTGTGCTCAATAGATGATAAATCGTCATTGGTTGTTGGATGAGTGGTTTCCCATGTGTTCAATGACAAGACCTTTATTCAAACAGTGGGATTCATGTTGTACCTTGGTTTCCATTTTCATCATTAGTGGAATTCCTCACCTATGTCAATGTATTTCATAATTTTCCATTGCTCAAGGGGTCTCTTCAATGTGCTTTTCCATCTAGCGCATACAAGAGACGTACCTAGTGGTGTGTGTTAGCACTAGAATTCAACTCAAGATTGATATTGAGTCAAGCCTAGCACACCTTGTTTCAAAATGTTACCTCAGCTAACAAATCCAAATTGAAACTTCTCCCTAGAAGGCAGATTTAGTTGCCTCAGCTAACAGATCCAAATTGTTACCTCTTGTTTGCTTTGTTTGAGAACGAGTTGTCATTTACTTTGGCTTATCATCTTCATATTTGGTCATAGATTTTGGGCCCTTCTTGCTTTGTTTACTCTGTTTTCTTGCAAAAACTCTGTCTTTTTCTGTAGGATCCTCTTTGTTTGTTGTTATATCCTCCTTCTTAGATTTCTTCCTCTCAGATCTAATTGTAGTAACCTCCTTTCTTGTTGATGGCTTCCCATTAGGGTTTGTAGAATCCTAATCGATTACTATAACCTTATCCTTGATTGCAGGCTTATACATGGCTTTAGATTCCAATTTGAACTTGTTTTGTGGCCTGGTGATTCTTTTCCTTATCATAACTTTGTATCTATCAACATCATCTTCAGAAGAGCTAGAACTAGGAGGAACAATATTTGTAATAGGTTCTTTAGGTTGTATAGGGCTTGCATGTACCTCTATTGTCTCGGGTTCTTGAATCTCATTCAACATCATAGGTTAGGCTAACCTTTTAATTTTTCTGATATAAACCTTCTGTGCATGTGGGAAAGGATGCTTACCTCCACCGAGCGCATGAGAAGATCCTTCACCTGTTTGAAAACTAGTTGGGGTAGCCTCAACTTGTTCACCTGAAATCTTCAAACTGGTTTTTCTTTTATTATTCCTTGAAACATCAGGTTGATTTGTACTTGATGATGCTCCTTGCGTTGGCTCAACAAATTTGTCGGTTAACTTTTGGGCAGGAGGATGAAATTATGTTTTAAACCCTGACTAGATCAATAATTGATCTGGTGTCCTCTGTCTTTTCTCTAGACCTTCTTTAACGAGTACTTTGATTAACCCTTGATGATAGATACCATGCCAAGGAGTCTTAGGGTTTGCTTGAATTTTCATGGTCATTTTATTCAGGTACCTTAAGAAATAATATGGCAAGCTCATCCTTTTAATTCCTTACAAATGAAGGAGGAATCGAAGATGGAATAGAAACACAGTAGTGAAATGACCTTCACATGTAATATAACATTTTAGCATCTGCAAAGCCTCCAACCATTCATCAAATATCCATTCCTTAGGAATACCCTTGGCCCAATTGGGATCTATGTGCTTTGGTTTCAGGAATTGATTGACATCCCCACCAATGATTAACTTGTTCTTGAACCATTTTTCACCATCACAAGGGAGATTACAATTTGTTGCTATTGACTCCTATGTAACCTGCATTATTAGATTTGTGATTTGAACCCTATGTCCATCAAATCCTTCAGAAATGCCCAAACTACATCATAGTGGTAACCATCCAATTTAGTGCAATACATATATCATCCAACTTGGTCGAAAATATGTATGATGTTTTTATATTCCTCCTTAAGCTTAGGTCCATAGGGTTCCTTTCTATTTACATGTCCACTTTTACCCATATATGTTATCACGAACAGGGGACTAGATTACTTGTTGTAGAAGTGGGATATGCCTTCTATGTGGAGATAGATATGGGATTTGTTGGTTGTATGGAGGAAATTCAAATCAACCAACTGCAATGTGAAACTAGAGTAACAAATAATATCACCAGGTTGAAAAAAATTGTTTTTAAAAATCCCCATCCGCGTGACATTTTGGATAATAGATACAAACAGGTGAAAGTATTGCAACTTTGCATGTTGTGTTGTTGATTGGGTACTTGATAACCTCCTTGAGATTTCATTCTTCCAGGTAGGAAGATCCACGTCTTTAAACTCCTCCAACAATACTCTTAATGATGAAACTCAGGGACAAGTGGAAGTTCCTGTAGCGCCCTGAAAAATGTCCTTTGCAATTTTTTGGATGGAATTGACTTGAAAGTCATGAGACATAAGTTATTACATGACATATGAATATGATGGAAACATTTAAAACTAATGATGTCATGAGACAGTCATAGAAACATGTACATAACTCCTTGTATCCCCTCTTACAAGACTAACTATCTCTCATTCCTCTCAACATAACATTATTTTGACCCCCATGATAAATATTTTGAACCTTTAACAACATAATAATGAGGATTTATAATCTATACAAAAAAAAATTAATGAAGAAAATAAGGTATGGGAGATAAAACTTTGTAGAACATAATAGGTGATAACAATGGCTCCATGGGGGATGGAGTTCTCCCTGTGAAACTCCAAGAATTTTGAGTAGACATTTGCATTTTGATCCTTCGATATTTCTGCCATGTTTATTTTGCAGATTGTAATTGTTTCAACTCCTGAAGTTTGGTAAGACTTTATTCAAAACATATCAAACCAGAAGATTAAAACTAATACTGAAAAATGAAAAAAGAATAAGTTGTAGCATTGCTCCATTGGATTATGGAGTCCTTATTGTCTAACTACCACACCACACCGATATGTACAATGGGATTTGAGCCACCAATGGCTTTAGTAAAAGAATTTCTTCAGAAAACTACCATTGACTGGGCCACTAAAAACCTCTTCACCTTCCAAATTCTGTAATAGGAAAGTGTTGTTGTCCAAGACCTTATTCACCCTGAATGGACCCGACCATAGGCTATCAAAATTCCGATGATGGTCTTCTCTACGGGCATCCCATTTCAAAACCAAATCCCTAGGTAGCAGTTGCTTTGTTTTTTATTTTCTGTCAAAAGTCTCTTTAACCTTATGTTGATGTTGATGTGCCTTCTCAAGAATTTTCTCACTTGCTTGTTGTAATTCTACAATCTGAAAAATCCTCTTGATAGCATCATTAGGTTCAGCTTCAATTTCTCGCAGAAACTTTACAACTGGAAAAGCAAGTTGTACTGGAAAAACTTCCTCCATTCCATATACTAACTGAAAAGGTGAAGTTCCAATTGCTCATTTTGTGCTAACACGGTCAACCCACAGGTCATATTTCAACTCTGAATCCCAAGCCCTCTTGTTATCTTCCAGAAGTTTCTTAATGATCCTTACCATACTTTTATTGGATGATTCTTCCAGGCCATTACCCTGAGGGTAATAAGTAGTGGAATGCCTAAGCTTGATGCCATAGTCTTCACAAAATCTTACCATGTTAGTGGATTTAAAAGCTGCAACAATATCTAGGATCGTCACTTTTGGACAACCAAACCTAGATAAAATAATCTTTTCAAGAAAACTCAAGATTACTTTATCAGTTTCCCTCCTTGTAGGTATATATTATATCCACTTCGTGAATTAATCTGTAGTTGTCAGCATCCATCTATGTTGGCCACTATATGGAGGATGAATTTCACCTATGAAATCCAAAGCCCATTGTTGGAAAGGTGCAGACACTTTTACAGGATTGAGAGGTAATGGCTTGAGCTTTTTCTTACTAGCAAACCTTTGGAATTTTTCACATGCTCTAACTTTTGCACAGACATCAGAAAATAGACTAGGCCAATAATACTCATCCCTAAGTATCTTATATGCAGTGGACTTCTAGAAGTGATGTCCTCCACACACTCCTTCATGAAATTATGTCATGACTCTTTGTGCTTCTTCTTCATCAAGACATCTCAGTAAAAATCCAAAAGGGTCTCTCCAAAATAAATTTTGGTTATTCACACAATACTTTAACGCTTTGAGTTTTAGTGATCTCACTTTATATTTGTCCATTCCTTGAGGAGCTTGAAAATTCTGCAGAAAATAAAGGATATCTCTGTACCATTCTAATTCAGCAATCGTTTCATTGATCTGAGAACTGTTGTTTTGAGGATGTAAATTTTATGAATTGTTACATATGTAATCAACTCCTAGAGCTCTACAATTAGAATCATCTAGAATCTTAGCTATCCCCTGCCCTTTGACTATCTTGGTAGGCTTGATTTCCATGTCATAATCCAGTAGCTTAGCTACCCATTTACTTTTCTTTCCATCATTGTATGGCTAAGTCAAGATATATTTGATAGCACTAGATGGTACATATGCAGTGATTTTGGAATGTAGCACATATAATCTAAAAGATTTTAATGCTTTGACCAAATAAAAAGCCTGCTTCTCCATGATATTGTATTTTAAGTCAACATCTCAAAGTGTCGTGCTAAAAAAGGCAATGGGTTGTTCAAAACCCTCAAAATTTGTTTGTAAAAGGGTAGTTGCTAAAGTATCTTGAGATGCAAGAGAAAAAATCAGGAACTCTTTTTCAAAATCTAGACTAATTAAAACAGGTGCTTCTGAAATAGCCTGCTTAATAGATTGAAAATAATCTTTAGCTTATGTTCTCCATTTTATATCACTACCTTTCTTCAACATGTCAGTTATGTGTTTGACTAGTTCAACGAAGTTGGGAATAAACCTTCTAAGAAATTTTATCTTCCCAAGAAAAGACTGGATTTCTTTCTTAGTTCTAGGGATAAAAATATTTTGAATGGCTATCACTATAGTAGGGTCAGTTTTAACTCCATCATCACAAACAATATGACCTAGCAATTTCCCTTGTTCTAAAGCAAAATGGGACTTTTTTGGATTTAAAGAAAGACCATACCTTCTGCATTTCAGAAATACCTGTCTCAAATGGTGTATATGCTCCTCATCATATTTAGATAATACTGTAATGTCATCCAAATAGATGACAACAAACTTATCCTTCTCTCCCACAAAGGCAATATCCATAGCTCGCTGAAAATTGGCCCCAGCATTCATCAAACCGAAAGGCATTCGAGCATACATAAAAGTACCCCATGGTGTTGTTAAAGCAGTTTTGTCCATATCATCTAGGTGAACAACTACTTGGTTGTATCCATAAAAAAAATCAATCATAGACAGCCTTCTAGAACTACTACCCTTTGCAAGATATGTTCCATTTTTTGCAGTGGATAGTTGTCTTTCCGAGAGCACCTGTTTAAATTTCTAAAATTGACAAAAAGTTTGATTTCACCATTCTTTTTTCTCACTAGCACCAAATTTTCTATCCAGTCAGAATATCTCAAGGGTACAATGATCTTAGCATCTAGTAGTTTCTTGAATTCCTTCTCTATAGTAGGTAACACAAGAGGATTAATCTTCCTTAACTTCTACCTGAAAGGATTTACATTATTCTTCAAAGGTATCTTGTGTTGAATGATAATTTCATCAAAGGTCCTAAGATCTTCATGTTGCCATGCAAAACTATCAATGAACTCTTTCAATAGTTTCTCATATTTAGCTCTGTGTTTTCCTGACAAAAAAATTGATAATTTAACATGCTTGGGATTAGCAACAGTCCCAAGATTGCAATCAATCACATCTACGTCTTTTTCTAGATCATGGAGTGTCACAAGAACGTCATTATGATAAAAAGTTATTTCAAGAGGTACCAGACCTTATGGGATATGATTAGTGGCCACTTGCAATATCTTATGCCCAACAAACATATTATGAAAATTTAAATTATGGTTAACCTCATCTAAATCCTCATCTTGGTCGATATGAATTGAAGAAAAATCATTTGTAGCTTCAATGAAATTTTTGATTTCAGAATCTTCCTCAAACACTTTCCAATACTTGACATTATCTGGAATAGAAGGCTTGTACCTAACCTCTACTTCATATTTCAGATTTGAGGGTAAAGGAGGCTTAAAAGTACTTGTTTCCATAGCCAGTGTATCAACTTGCTCATTCTGATTTCTAGAAATATATACAATGTTAAAAGACAGAAAGAAGGCTTCAATATTGTCCCATACCTCATTTATGTAGTCTTTCAACTAAATGTTATTTGTATGATATACATCTCTAACCTATTGCACAATGAGCTCAAAATCCCCATGAACCTTTAAATGGTAAATTTTCATTTCTTTAGCTGCCCTAAGACCTAACAGTAGTGCCTCTTACTCTGCAATGTTATTTGTTGTCTCGAATTCTAACTTGTAAGACATGGTAATAACTTCATTTTCATGAGAAATCAGTACTACATGTGCCCTTCTCTAGATGAGGCTCCATCAAAATATAATTTCCACAACAAATTTTGATTCTTAGAAGACTGTGGA
>ML803587.1:0-18336 GCA_009831015.1 Picea engelmannii | reverse complement strand
TAGCATGCATATCTAGATTCTACAACAAGTAATCCAGTCTCCTGGTCGTGACAACAGATATGGGTAAAAGTGGACATGTAAACAAAAAGGAACCCTATGGACCTGAGCTTATGGAGGCATACGAAAAGGTCAGACATATTTTCAACCAAGATGGATGGTATATGTATTGCGCTAAATTGGATGGTTACCACTATGATGTAGCTCAGGAATTTGTTGAAGGATTTGATGGACATAGGGTTCAAATCACAAATCTAATAATGCAAGTTACACAAGAGTTATTAACAATATCCTGTAATCTCCATTGTGATGGTGAAAAATGGTTCAAGAAAAAGATAATCACAGGTGGGGATGTTAAGCAATTCCTGAAACCAGAGCATAGAGATCCCAATTGGGCCAAGGGTATTCCTAAGGACTGGATATTTGATGAATGGTTGGAGGCTTTGCAGATGCTAAAATGCTATATTACATGTGAAGGTTGTTTCACTTTTGTGTTCCTGTTCTATCTTTGACACCTCCTTCATTTGTTAGGAATTAAAAGGATGAGCTTTCCATATTATTTCTTAAGGGACATGAATAAAATGGCCATGAAAATTCAAGCAAACCTCAATACTCCTCCGCATGGTATCTATCATGAAGGGTTAATTAAAGTACTCATTAAAGCAGAGCTGGAGAAAAGATAGAGGACATGGGATCAATTCTTGATCCATTCAAGGTTTAAAACAAAAGTTCATCCTCCTGCCCAAAAGTTGACAGAAAAATTTGTTCAGCCAATGCAAGGAGCATCATCAAGTACAAATCAACTTGTTGTTTCAAGGAAGAATAAAAGAAAAATCAGTTTGAATATTTCAGGTGAACAAGTCGAGGCTACCCCAACCAATTTGCAAACAGGTGAAGGATCTTCTCATGCGCTGGGTGGAGGTAGGCATCCTTTCCCACATGCACAAAATGTTTATATTAGAAAAACTAAAAGGTTAGAAAAACTTATTATGTTGAATGAGATTCAAGAACCTGAGACAATAGAGGTACATGCAAGCCCTTTACAACCTAAAGAATCTATTACAAAGATTGTTCCTCCTAGTTATAGTTCTTCTAAAGATGATGTTGATAGATACAAAGTTCTAATAATGAAAAGAAGCACTAGACCACACAACAAGTTAGGATTGAAATCTAATGCCATGTATAACCCTGCAATCAAGGATAAGCTTATAGTAATCGATGAGGAACCTACAAACCTTAATGAGAAGCCATCAACAAACAAGAAGGTTACTACAATCAGATATGAGAGGAAGAAACATAAGAATAAATATCTAGCAACAAACAAAATGGCTCCTACAGAAAAAGACAGAGTTTCTACAAGAAAACAGAGTAAACAAAGCAAGAAGGGCCCAAAACCTGTGACCATATATAAAGATGATAATCCAAATAAAATGGCAACTCATTCTCAAACAAAGCAAACAAGAGGTAACAATTTGGATTTGTTAGCTGAGGCAATTAAATTTGTCTTCCAGGGAGGAGTTTCAATTTGAGAACTTAAGTGTTAATGCAAAACCTAATTTTTGACCAAAAGATGATGGATGCTTGAAGAAATCCTTTTTGTTTTCATGAACTTAAGGTATTATCTCCCTATGAGTAATGATTGGTTGTAACCTGGGAAAGAAAAAGGCATTAAGGATATTAAAATCAGATTTTAAAAGAGTGCTATAGGAAGTTCCTGTAACACTCCTCACATGAAAAATATTGGTGATACATGAACACCCGTAGCAGCCGATTTTGCAGAAGAAGACACAAAATTGCATTTTTGTGATGGGAAAAACAGATGATAAGGTAAACATTTTATGGAATTAGAAGAGAGAATATGATATTCATTTTAAAGTTGATTTATAACCTATTTTTGGTGGATGAAAATACATACCAGTCATCTATTTTCGAGTTATGAAAGTGTTGGAACAAATGGATCACAAAGAATTAGATGGATGACATAGGATTAGGCGGATCTCAGAATATTAAGTGAAGGATGCAACGTACCATCCAGGTGTAATCAAGTCAACAAAGGACCTATATCTATGAAAATTTGTTGCCTAGATTATAGGATCTAAATTGCAACTATTTTCTATTTCTATGTATCAATAGATATAGGAAAAATTTGCCCTCGGGCCTGTAGGAGTTAGTTTTGAGATATCCCTAGATATTAGATTGATCATAAATGTATGAGACTGATATAAAAATCTATATATTTCATGAATTAGAAGAAAAAAGGGTTCAATCCCTGTTTTGGCTTGATATTGTATATCTAAAGACTGTTTTGATTTATCTTGCCTATGTAAAGACTTCAATTGCTAATAAAGTTAATGGTTAATTTTGTATTCCTTCTCTATTTATCATCTTCCTGTTTTCTTTTGAAACACTTTGTTGATGTTATATGATGTTATGACAAATGCTTATGTGCTGAGAAGGTTGCTTTAAAGGATTTTCAATAATCTTTGCCACATTGGTGTTTCTTCTCCTTATATCTTATTTGGAATGATTTCTAGATATAGGTTTATTCTTCTACTGTATAAGGACATTAAGGACAATATTTGTTTATTGGTGAATTTATCAGTTTTGTCTTTCCCTTATCTTAATCACATCACCTGAAGCTTTAAGTCACTAGCCATTAGTTTTATTTACCTGGCTTGCCGCACCTAGGTAAGTGATCTTAACAGGTCATATCATTAGCTCCTCTCAAACCAAGCAAGAATATATCCATCTATAAAACCCCTATTGAACATTTTGAAACAAGGTGTGATAAGCTTGACTCAATAGCAGTCTTGAGTTGAATCCTAGTGCTAACATCTTTTGGCGCCATTGCTGGGGACGAAATGATGAGATTTTCCCTAGGTAGAACGAAAAGAGTTTACAGATCTAGTTGTAGATGGTGAAGCTATAGCTAGACAAAAGTTGATTTCAATATATTTTCACCAGGTGACTCCACATAAGACACTCTGGCTCCAAAGAGAAAGGGGACTAGAGCCCATCCAGAATCTCCAAATGTGCCTGCTGTTTCAGACCCTGAGAAGATCCTAAAACAATCTAAAACCCTTGAAAAATCAATGCCTGAGAATTTTTTAATTTTAGCTCTTTCTAAAGAATCCATCTGGGGGAAAGAGGAATTTGTTGAACCATAATCATTTTACACCCTATCCTGAGAGTAGATATAAATATGAAGAAAACCTTGAATTTCTTGAAGGATTAGAGTACATTCTCTTAGAAAATATCCCAATCCTTGAAGAAAATCAAGAAGAGAAACCCAATATTAACCTCCAAGTTAATATCTTGGTTGCTGAAAAAATTGCTGAAGAAATTCTCCAGTCTTCTCCAAATATTCAATTAGTGAATATCCCTAAGCCCTCATCACCACAATCACCACATATAAATCAACCTTTAGGTGGTCAAACAATGGTAGGTGCAACACCACCCAATTCAGTGGATGCCATCAGGGCTGCAAGATATGCACCTTAAGTATTGCGAAATAATCTCCATACTCTCCCAGGTAATGATTACATGAAGTACCTTCCAAGGTTTGACAATGAAGGAGAAAAAAATGTAGAGGAGCATTTGACAACTTTTGCTCCTCTGATGACAATTTTCAAGTGGATTATGATGATGTATGGATGAGGCTTTTTGTCCAAAGTTTATATGGATAAGTGAGGAAGTGGTTCAGGAACTTAAGAGCTAACTCCGTTACTACTATTATAGATCTTGATGCTACCTTCTTGAGAAAGTGGGGAGACAAGAAATATGAATTGTATTACATGACATAATTCAACAATATTCAAAGAAAGAATGGTGAGCCTGTCTCTGAATTATCTCAGAGATTTAATCGGATGTACCAAATGATATTAGGCCAGATGAAAGGTTAGCAAAGGTCACTTATGCTAATGCCTTTGATGCTGATTTTTGTCTGCTACTAAGGGAAAGAAGATCAACCACTCTGATTGATATGAAAGATTCAACTCTAGAAGTTGAATCCAACATTCTAGCATCAGAACAAATCAAGAAGAGGTCAGACAAGGGAAATAAAAAGGAATAATATAAGTCTTCTTCATCAAATACCAAAAACTAGAAGATTTCGTTGGAGGAGATGGCAAGAAAGATGGAGGAAATGCCATATGAGCTATCTAAGCTCAGATTGGAAAAGAAAAAATGGAATACACCTCAGGAAGGAAATCGAAATAGAAATCAATATGGAATACCTTATAATCCTCAGATCTTTTAGAGGGATAAGAAGAACAATGATAATCAGAAAATCTAGACACCCCTGCAAAACAATTATATTGAGGAAAATCAAGAAGTTGAAGAAGCATATGAAGATTTGGATATTCATTTGTTTGGATATGAGCTTATTGTTAGTCACCTAACACATAATGAATATGAAGATTCATTGAATGCATGGGCTGGGGAAAGTCCAGATAACATGATTTGTAACACAAAGCAACAAGGGTACGATCTTAGATCCAAACAAGTTCCTGCTAAATCTGCTCCTCAAAATGCTAAATCTATTGCCCCAGCAGTACAGACAGGCAACACAAATATTGAAAGGAAGAAAGTACAACCAACTATGAAAATAACATCCCCAGAAGTAGACAAGTTCTCATCCCCTTTCAGTTTAGAACACGAGATAAGTAAGATCAAAATTCCTATTCCTTTGACTGAATTGGTTAAAACTAATTCTTATAGGAGTCAGATTTTGAAATGGTTACAACCTTCTTCTTTCATAGACCTTGTTACTGATGTTATTAATCTCCAAGATGAAAAACCAACTATTGTCTTAGGGCCAATTATAGAATAGAGTGATGACTCCACTCCCCCTTTTTATGTCTCATTAAACAATTATGAAAAAATTCTTCATAATTTCCTGTTAGAATCTGGAGCCTCCCATAATCGTATGCCAAAGGTTGTCATGGAAGAATTAGGCTTAGAGATCACCAAATCTTACCATGATATCTTTTCCTTTGATTCCAAAAAAGTAAAATGCTTGGGGGTTATCAAATACCTTGTTGTTTTATTATCCCAAATCCCAACCAAAAGTTTAATCATGGATATTGTTGTAGCTAATATCCCTCCTAGGTTTGGTATGTTTTTGGTCAAGATCTTGGCGTTAGAAGCTTGGGGGATCTCTTCAAATGGATCTCTCTTATGCCACCATACCTGTTTTTGGAGGGGAATTTAGAAGACTTTATCATGAATCTCAATTGGCATATTTTATCAGTGATAATGATCATTCTATAAATCATCCTATCTATGAAGTTGATGTGAATTTGGGATCCTCTATATTTCATATTGATGATGTTGTCCAACAGTCTTTGCCTTTGATTAAACCAATTGTTGTCCACAGTCTTCTAAGAATCAAAATTTGTTGTGGAAATTATATTTTGATGGAGCCTCATCTAGAGAAGGGCACATGTAGTACTGATTTCTCATGAAAATGAAGTTATTACCATGTCTTACAAGTTAGAATTCGAGACAACAAATAACATTGCAGAGTAAGAGGCACTACTGTTAGGTCTTAGGGCAGCTAAAGAAATGAAAATTTACCATTTAAAGGTTCATGGGGATTTTGAGCTCATTGTGCAATAGGTTAGAGATGTATATCATACAAATAACATTTAGTTGAAAGACTACATAAATGAGGTATGGGACAATATTGAAGCCTTCTTTCTGTCTTTTAACATTGTATATATTTCTAGAAATCAGAATGAGCAAGTTGATACACTGGCTATGGAAACAAGTACTTTTAAGCCTCCTTTACCCTCAAATCTGAAATATGAAGTAGAGGTTAGGTACAAGCCTTCTATTCCAGATAATGTCAAGTATTGGAAAGTGTTTGAGGAAGATTCTGAAATCAAAAATTTCATTGAAGCTACAAATGATTTTTCTTCAATTCATATCGACCAAGATGAGGATTTAGATGAGGTTAACCATAATTTAAATTTTCATAATATGTTTGTTGGGCATAAGATATTGCAAGTGGCCACTAATCATATCCCATAAGGTCTGGTACCTCTTGAAATAACTTTTTATCATAATGACGTTCTTGTGACACTCCATGATCTAGAAAAAGACGTAGATGTGATTGATTGCAATCTTGGGACTGTTGCTAATCCCAAGCATGTTAAATTATCAATTTTTTTGTCAGGAAAACACAGAGCTAAATATGAGAAACTATTGAAAGAGTTCATTGATAGTTTTGCATGGCAACATGAAGATCTTAGGACCTTTGATGAAATTATCATTCAACACAAGATACCTTTGAAGAATAATGTAAATCCTTTCAGGTAGAAGTTAAGGAAGATTAATCCTCTTGTGTTACCTACTATAGAGAAGGAATTCAAGAAACTACTAGATGCTAAGATCATTGTACCCTTGAGATATTCTGACTGGATAGAAAATTTGGTGCTAGTGAGAAAAAAGAATGGTGAAATCAAACTTTTTGTCAATTTTAGAAATTTAAACAGGTGCTCTCGGAAAGACAACTATCCACTGCAAAAAATGGAACATATCTTGCAAAGGGTAGTAGTTCTAGAAGGCTGTCTATGATTGATTTTTTTTATGGATACAACCAAGTAGTTGTTCACCTAGATGATATGGACAAAACTGCTTTAACAACACCATGGGGTACTTTTATGTATGCTCGAATGCCTTTCGGTTTGATGAATGCTGGGGCCAATTTTCAGCGAGCTATGGATATTGCCTTTGTGGGAGAGAAGGATAAGTTTGTTGTCATCTATTTGGATGACATTACAGTATTATCTAAATATGATGAGGAGCATATACACCATTTGAGACAGGTATTTCTGAAATGCAGAAGGTATGGTCTTTCTTTAAATCCAAAAAAGTCCCATTTTGCTTTAGAACAAGGGAAATTGCTAGGTCATATTGTTTGTGATGATGGAGTTAAAACTGACCCTACTATAGTGATAGCCATTCAAAATATTTTTATCCCTAGAACTAAGAAAGAAATCCAGTCTTTTCTTGGGAAGATAAAATTTCTTAGAAGGTTTATTCCCAACTTCGTTGAACTAGTCAAACACATAACTGACATGTTGAAGAAAGGTAGTGATATAAAATGGAGAACATAAGCTAAAGATTATTTTCAATCTATTAAGCAGGCTATTTCAGAAGCACCTGTTTTAATTAGTCTAGATTTTGAAAAAGAGTTCCTGATTTTTTCTCTTGCATCTCAAGATACTTTAGCAACTACCCTTTTACAAACAAATTTTGAGGGTTTTGAACAACCCATTGCCTTTTTTAGCACGACACTTTGAGATGTTGACTTAAAATACAATATCATGGAGAAGCAGGCTTTTTATTTGGTCAAAGCATTAAAATCTTTTAGATTATATGTGCTACATTCCAAAATCACTGCATATGTACCATCTAGTGCTATCAAATATATCTTGACTTAGCCATACAATGATGGAAAGAAAAGTAAATGGGTAGCTAAGCTACTGGATTATGACATGGAAATCAAGCCTACCAAGATAGTCAAAGGGCAGGGGATAGCTAAGATTCTAGATGATTCTAATTGTAGAGCTCTAGGAGTTGATTACATATGTAACAATTCATAAAATTTACATCCTCAAAACAACAGTTCTCAGATCAATGAAACGATTGCTGAATTAGAATGGTACAGAGATATCCTTTATTTTCTGCAGAATTTTCAAGCTCCTCAAGGAATGGACAAATATAAAGTGAGATCACTAAAACTCAAAGCGTTAAAGTATTGTGTGAATAACCAAAATTTATTTTGGAGAGACCCTTTTGGATTTTTACTGAGATGTCTTGATGAAGAAGAAGCACAAAGAGTCATGACATAATTTCATGAAGGAGTGTGTGGAGGACATCACTTCTAGAAGTCCACTGCATATAAGATACTTAGGGATGAGTATTATTGGCCTAGTCTATTTTCTGATGTCTGTGCAAAAGTTAGAGCATGTGAAAAATTCCAAAGGTTTGCTAGTAAGAAAAAGCTCAAGCCATTACCTCTCAATCCTGTAAAAGTGTCTGCACCTTTCCAACAATGGGCTTTGGATTTCATAGGTGAAATTCATCCTCCATATAGTGGCCAACATAGATGGATGCTGACAACTACAGATTAATTCACGAAGTGGATATAATATATACCTACAAGGAGGGAAACTGATAAAGTAATCTTGAGTTTTCTTGAAAAGATTATTTTATCTAGGTTTGGTTGTCCAAAAGTGACGATCCTAGATATTGTTGCAGCTTTTAAATCCACTAACATGGTAAGATTTTGTGAAGACTATGGCATCAAGCTTAGGCATTCCACTACTTATTACCCTCAGGGTAATGGCCTGGAAGAATCATCCAATAAAAGTATGGTAAGGATCATTAAGAAACTTCTGGAAGATAACAAGAGGGCTTGGGATTCAGAGTTGAAATATGACCTGTGGGTTGACCGTGTTAGCACAAAATGAGCAATTGGAACTTCACCTTTTCAGTTAGTATATGGAATGGAGGAAGTTTTTCCAGTACAACTTGCTTTTCCAGTTGTAAAGTTTCTGCGAGAAATTGAAGCTGAACCTAATGATGCTATCAAGAGGATTTTTCAGATTGTAGAATTACAACAAGCAAGTGAGAAAATTCTTGAGAAGGCACATCAACATCAACATAAGGTTAAAGAGACTTTTGACAGAAAATAAAAAACAAAGCAACTGCTACCTAGGGATTTGGTTTTGAAATGGGATGCCCGTAGAGAAGACCATCATCGGAATTTTGATAGCCTATGGTCGGGTCCATTCAGGGTGAATAAGGTCTTGGACAACAACACTTTCCTATTACAGAATTTGGAAGGTGAAGAGGTTTTTAGTGGCCCAGTCAATGGTAGTTTTCTGAAGAAATTCTTTTACTAAAGCCATTGGTGGCTCAAATCCCATTGTACATATCGGTGTGGTGTGGTAGTTAGACAATAAGGACTCCATAATCCAATGGAGCAATGCTACAACTTATTCTTTTTTCATTTTTCAGTATTAGTTTTAATCTTCTGGTTTGATATGTTTTGAATAAAGTCTTACCAAACTTCAGGAGTTGAAACAATTACAATCTGCAAAATAAACATGGCAGAAATATCGAAGGATCAAAATGCAAATGTCTACTCAAAATTCTTGGAGTTTCACAGGGAGAACTCCATCCCCCATGGAGCCATTGTTATCACCTATTATGTTCTACAAAGTTTTATCTCCCATACCTTATTTTCTTCATTAATTTTTTTTTGTATAGATTATAAATCCTCATTATTATGTTGTTAAAGGTTCAAAATATTTATCATGGGGGTCAAAATAATGTTATGTTGAGAGGAATGAGAGATAGTTAGTCTTGTAAGAGGGGATACAAGGAGTTATGTACATGTTTCTATGACTGTCTCATGACATCATTAGTTTTAAATGTTTCCATCATATTCATATGTCATGTAATAACTTATGTCTCATGACTTTCAAGTCAATTCCATCCAAAAAATTGCAAAGGACATTTTTCAGGGCGCTACAGGAACTTCCACTTGTCCCTGAGTTTCATCATTAAGAGTATTGTTGGAGGAGTTTAAAGACGTGGATCTTCCTACCTGGAAGAATGAAATCTCAAGGAGGTTATCAAGTACCCAATCAACAACACAACATGCAAAGTTGCAATACTTTCACCTGTTTGTATCTATTATCCAAAATGTCACGCGGATGGGGATTTTTAAAAACAATTTTTTTCAACCTGGTGATATTATTTGTTACTCTAGTTTCACATTGCAGTTGGTTGATTTGAATTTCCTCCATACAACCAACAAATCCCATATCTATCTCCACATAGAAGGCATATCCCACTTCTACAACAAGTAATCTAGTCCCCTGTTCGTGATAACATATATGGGTAAAAGTGGACATGTAAATAGAAAGGAACCCTATGGACCTAAGCTTAAGGAGGAATATAAAAACATCATACATATTTTCGACCAAGTTGGATGATATATGTATTGCACTAAATTGGATGGTTACCACTATGATGTAGTTTGGGCATTTCTGAAGGATTTGATGGACATAGGGTTCAAATCACAAATCTAATAATGCAGGTTACATAGGAGTCAATAGCAACAAATTGTAATCTCCCTTGTGATGGTGAAAAATGGTTCAAGAACAAGTTAATCATTGGTGGGGATGTCAATCAATTCCTGAAACCAAAGCACATAGATCCCAATTGGGCCAAGGGTATTCCTAAGGAATGGATATTTGATGAATGGTTGGAGGCTTTGCAGATGCTAAAATGTTATATTACATGTGAAGGTCATTTCACTACTGTGTTTCTATTCCATCTTCGATTCCTCCTTCATTTGTAAGGAATTAAAAGGATGAGCTTGCCATATTATTTCTTAAGGTACCTGAATAAAATGACCATGAAAATTCAAGCAAACCCTAAGACTCCTTGGCATGGTATCTATCATCAAGGGTTAATCAAAGTACTCGTTAAAGAAGGTCTAGAGAAAAGACAGAGGACACCAGATCAATTATTGATCTAGTCAGGGTTTAAAACATAATTTCATCCTCCTGCCCAAAAGTTAACCGACAAATTTGTTGAGCCAACGCAAGGAGCATCATCAAGTACAAATCAACCTGATGTTTCAAGGAATAATAAAAGAAAAACCAGTTTGAAGATTTCAGGTGAACAAGTTGAGGCTACCCCAACTAGTTTTCAAACAGGTGAAGGATCTTCTCATGCGCTCGGTGGAGGTAAGCATCCTTTCCCACATGCACAGAAGGTTTATATCAGAAAAATTAAAAGGTTAGCCTAACCTATGATGTTGAATGAGATTCAAGAACCCGAGACAATAGAGGTACATGCAAGCCCTATACAACCTAAAGAACCTATTACAAATATTGTTCCTCCTAGTTCTAGCTCTTCTGAAGATGATGTTGATAGATACAAAGTTATGATAAGGAAAAGAATCACCAGGCCACAAAACAAGTTCAAATTGGAATCTAAAGCCATGTATAAGCCTGCAATCAAGGATAAGGTTATAGTAATCGATTAGGATTCTACAAACCCTAATGGGAAGCCATCAACAAGAAAGGAGGTTACTACAATTAGATCTGAGAGGAAGAAATCTAAGAAGGAGGATATAACAACAAACAAAGAGGATCCTACAGAAAAAGACAGAGTTTTTGCAAGAAAACAGAGTAAACAAAGCAAGAAGGGCCCAAAATCTATGACCAAATATGAAGATGATAAGCCAAAGTAAATGACAACTCGTTCTCAAACAAAGCAAACAAGAGGTAACAATTTGGATCTGTTAGCTGAGGCAACTAAATCTGCCTTCTAGGGAGAAGTTTCAATTTGGATTTGTTAGCTGAGGTAACATTTTGAAACAAGGTGTGCTAGGCTTGACTCAATATCAATCTTGAGTTGAATTCTAGTGCTAACACACACCACTAGGTACGTCTCTTGTATGCGCTAGATGGAAAAGCACATTGAAGAGACCCCTTGAGCAATGGAAAATTATGAAATACATTGACATAGGTGAGGAATTCCACTAATGATGAAAATGGAAACCAAGGTACAACATGAATCCCACTGTTTGAATAAAGGTCTTGTCATTGAACACATGGGAAACCACTCATCCAACAACCAATGACGATTTATCATCTATTGAGCACAAGGTAACCTACTAATGATGGAAATAGGCCCAAGGTGATATGACTCTAGGTAAAACTTTCAGAGCAATATTTCGTAGTCAATAATAGATGACATGCCGACAATAAGTCAATGGGGACCTTCCACTCTGGAATGGGTAATGAAAAAAGATATTGATAAAACTTGAGAACTGTTGGACAATCGAGAAGGCTAACATGAATAGTCAGAGAATATGAGGAATGGATTACATAGGCTAAAACTTCCCTTGAACATAAGCATGACACAATATTGACTTGGGAAACATTTGACACAAACTAGAACAAACTCTCCATAATGACTGGAAGAGTAACCAATAAGAGGAGTAATAAAACTCAAAAAATCAAGGTTTGACTTCCTAAGGTCATTCTAAAACCCAAGTTTCTGAGAAGATGAATCAAAACTTGATGCTTTATTCAAGGGCGACATGACTCAAGACAATTGCTAACAAAACAAAGATCTTTATTCTCCCCCACCTCTCTCTTTTTTTTATCATATTTTTTTTTGTGTGTCTTTTTCATATTATTGAAGCCTGAAAAACGAGTAAAAGAATGCTAAAATACAATGGAGGAAACAAGTTTCACGGGGAAAGGAAACCAATTCCAATCGCATGGAACATACCTATGTAAAATGCAGGGAGGATGTGCAGGATATGGACACTCTTTGCAATGTTTCTTCCATGGATAATTTCGATGTGTAGAGGCAAAAAATTCAAAGGAAAATGGTTGAAGATAATTTGTATGCAATAAGAAGCAATTGGAAAACTGAGGGTGGTGTTAGGCTCAATAATACGAGTAGCGATATGCGTTGCAACAATCAACTCGAAATGAAATAATGGGAGTCTTGTGGGTAATGGACAATAATAGGTTGAGAAGAAGTCATACGAATTGAATGCAAAGTTCACAAAAGGACTAAAAAAAATGACTGTCGAGCCTACAAAAATCTTCATCATGGATGCCAAAATGTCAAACAGGGTTCTAACTGGGGAACCCATGATCAGTTGGCTCTACCATGTGAATTACGACACTTTTTAAAATGGTGAAGAAGGCTTCATGTCGTAACTCAGTGGGGTCAATCCTAAAGAAAAATGAAACAAGAAATCGATAATGCACAATGCAAGGTGGGAAAACCTAACTTATATGCCAGTTTCAAGATCATTGCCTGTCAGAACGGATCAATATGGACCAATGTGATGAAAAAATGCCAAAGGAAATTTCTCCAAAGTCCTGTATATATGACCAACAACACTCATCCATAAGTTAATAAATCCAATATATAAACCTCTGATAAAAACTTGCGCTCTGGAATACAAAACTTGAAAACAACTAACCTTTTAAGTACAATACAATACAAAGTATCACACAACCTTTCAATTTATGTATAATACTTCTTGAAGTAGAGCCCATTTCTAGGCTCAGGCTGAGGTTTTGTTTGGTAGTCAACCTCTAAAGTCTCTGGTTTGGGAAGAAAGTGCAATATATGATGCATGTCTTCCCACAGTCTATCTTATGTAGTCATGAATTCAAGGATAGCCTCATCTGAAGTCAATTCAACATCCAATAAATCATGTGAACTGGGAGGATTGACGACCTAGATGGGCAAAGTGAAATTATCATATTCCATATAATGATGGATATTCTAATCAAAGTTGGTAGATTCTATCAACAAAGACTCAATAGGAAAATCATAGTTCCTTGGGCCAATAGGGGGAAGTAAGGGATCTTGTGCCTCATTGGATAAATCACCTAATCAATTACCGAGACCATGTCCCAAGAAGGAAAACATGAGTGTACAGGCTCTTTCTCAAAAGAAATTGAACACTGAGGATATGATGCCACATAAATTACTCGTGGCGGGGTAGAGTCCACTTGAATACTAGGAACATACAAAGGGTTAGCCTGACCTAAAGTCAAATTAGTGTGGTGGTTATTAGATTCAAGTTGATCAATAGTGACAATGCTTCTATTGTGAGGAAATTGCATCACCAGAAAAGAACATAAACACCACAACATTCATATCATATACATAATCACACCCAAGAAGTATATTGAAGTTGAATGGGCCTTGCACCACTATCATATCAACTAGGATAGTCTTCCCACCTAATGCTATAGGAAACTGAGGAATAATTCCCAAACTTTCACTAGGAATTCTATCAAAATCCAACAACTGACTGGTAGCTGACACAAGTTTGGGAGAATCCAAAGCTCTCCAAGATGAGAATAATAAAATGCTTACAGAGCCTCCTTCATCTACTATACATCGGTAAATGTTTGTTGAATAAACTTCAACCCTTACTTGGAAGGGTGTAGAAGAAGGAAGGCGAGGCTCAATAAGGTCATTCCAATCAAAGGAGACCATCATATGACTTGGAGGGAGTATGCTCAAAGTGAGTGCAATACCCCCTTGTTTAGAAGGTTATGAACTGGAAATGTTGAATACATGGTCAATAAACACATCACTCCCAAAACAAAGAGTGGGATTGGCTGAAGATGCATCGACTTTACCACTTTTGTAGACTCATCACTCTCCAAGAGAAGAGTGGGATTGACAGAAAATTGCATTGGCTCAAACACTTCATCAACCGTTGGTTGAATAGGTTGCGAGACAACATGGTCAATAGACACATCACCCTCCAAAGGAAGAGTGGGATCGATCGAAGATTGCATCGACTCAACCACTTCATTAACCAATGGTTGAATATGTTATTGAGAAACTAAAGGTGACTGAAGAGAAAAAGGGCCTTGAGACAAAGACCACACTCTTTGTACCTCCAAAATAGTAGGGTGGAGATGAGTAAGGTGATCTCCCTTGCAAATTCTATAAGGGAACTTAGGATTATGTCCTATTGAGTACACAACACACCATTTTAAAAAAAATTCAATTTTAGAGTACCACTTTATTTTTGTTATTTTACATTCCTTTGTGTTTTACTCTATAGATGACATATCGAGTTTTTTTTTTGAATTGATGCATTTTCTCTAATTTTCTTAGTATTTAAAAAACTTAAGAAAAATCCAAAGAAATTCTCATTTTTACACTAAAAGGAAAAATAAAGGGAATAATTTAAAAAGAGAGATTAAAATGCAACGTTTTTTAAAGTATCTATAGGACCATCGAGGTCAGGGCTAAAAGAACAAGTTAGAACAACCCAAACTTCTGATCCTGACAAAATTCTTGAGAGAAGTGCCAATGGACTATTGGCATCGAAGGAAATTCGAGCAAGTTTGAAATAAAACATACCAAGAATTCCATCGATCGTTGATAATCCATTGGTCATCGACAAAATTCATTGGAGTCTTTAAGGAAGGAGGTGAACAATCCTATCGATCGCTAATAAGCCATCGAGCATCGAAAAAAATCATGCTAGGTCCGAAAGCAATGTATATGGATTTCCTCGATTGTCTATGAGCTATCGACATTGACCAAAATTTTATTAGTTAAGGGAAAAAGGGGTAGCACATCTCTGTCGATACTGATGAACCAAGAACTAAAAGGTAGATCCCAGTTGTCCAATCATGAACAAGGATGATTCTTTACCATTGAAGCTTTCTACATGAATTGTGTCTGCTTCAATGATCGTACATGTCCATGTCACTTGCCACATCACCAATAATACAAGTCCATGACATCATGCCACATCACCAATCATACAATTCCACATCACCAACCATACTTCATCTATTCCATGTCACCCACCAAATCATCTTCTATATAGACAACCCACTGAAAGTTTTGTAAGGAAGAAAAAGTCTTGATAGCTTGCTAATGTTTATGTGTTTTGTTGATACTGATGAATATGACACCGCATGTTGATATAATAGAAATAAAATACTCCAAATATTCCTTTGGGGATTCCGTGAGATTTTTCGAATAACACAATTTTATAAACTGCTAATGCACACAACCATCAACTCCTAATGGGAGAATCAAACTGCGTCGAATATAACGATTTTTGAAAGTGCCAATAAGCTAGAAAGTGACATAAATATACACCACCAATCATCAAAGTTGGTTTGAATTCAAACATAATAATTAATGGTGGTATTTAAACTTGCAAATCTATAAGATCCCATTGTAATGATTAAAATTGTGTTCGGGATTTGGCCATAGAACCCTTAAATTGAGAACTTGTTTTTATTCTTTTGTTGTTTGCGATCAAGTGTTTGAGAATTCATTGTAGAGAAGGGTTGTGTTTGAGGCTAATTGATCGATTGGGTTGTTTTCTCCATCTGGTTCTCCATGTCATCAATTATAGTAAGTCTTCTTATATTAAGATTATTCTTCAAACATGTTTGCATTCAACACTTCATCACCATGATTTCATTTTGCAATGGGATTAAAAGAAACTGATAATGGCCCGATAACTGGTTTATTTGACAGGAAAATTTCCACCAAGAAGAATTACTCCTCGATAGTCCCAAAGACACCAAAAGGGAAAGGCATTCAACTGGGTGAAGCATCTACCCCAATACCATTGGAAGGAGTGTTACATAGAAATCCCCCTACGGACAAGTGGATTCTCTCTTGGATACTAGACCCCTATAACCAAGACAGAAAGGTTGCTAACATTGGTCACTGGCATCCTTTTAAACCTAGCTAAACTAATGTATAGATAAGATTAAGAAAGGTGTACCTTTTTAACGATGTTCTTCCTTGCACAGTCTGAGTTGAGGTTTGATCCCCAAGCTCCTCGATAAGTCTTGCAAAACAAACAAAGACATAACAAGCTTCCTATTCTACTAAGATTAGCTTGAAACCAAATCTATCTAATAGAGACAAGTTCATGTAGAATAAACACAACCTTGAAAGAAACATGCCAAGCACATATGTAAATTAATTAGAACAAAGCAAAGTTCTTACAACCATAGATGTAGATGCAACAACTTCACCAATCTCTCTTTGTCTAGACCCTTGCTCAAATAATCCACAATCAAAATGAATATGCTTTCATTGATAAATCTCCCTTATGAGATCATAAGTTTGATGCCTCTAAACTCCATATGCTTTTCACCATGAGAAGGCCTCCTTATATAAGCTTGGAGAGATCCAACCACTTTATAGATTCTTGGGATAGGTTGAGGATCTTTCTCCTTTAGTTGTGGATCCTCCCTAAGATCCAGCCTTGACCTCAGATTCGAATCCAACTGATTTCCAAGATGAAGGGGATTTTTCCCTGATTTTCCTCAACAACCCAAAATTTTCTCAAATAGGCTAGCGCTCCCTCAGAATGGGGCATAGAGTGTTGAAACGCTCCCCCAAAAGAGGGTATGGAGTGTCGGAACTTCCTGATAGTGTATAGGGAAGCGCTGCCCAAAATGCCTTCAAACAAAACCCAACGCTCCCCCAGAATGGTGTCCTGAGTGTTGCAACGCTCCCCCAAAGAGGGGTAGGGAGTGTTGGCACTCCCTGACAGTGGGTAGGGTAGCGTTGCCCTTCAAAAATCATTTTTAAGTGGTCTTTTCCATGATAAAATATTTGTACTCCTCATCAGATGATTTCTCCTTCTTAAACCAGTCTTTGAAGGTGTCTTAAGTGTCCTTATGATGTCGTTAGAGACACGACATAGGCAAGATGACAATATGATGTTTGCAACACTTGCGACACTGTGACATTTATGACACTTGTGATGATGACAATGGGTCATCATTGAAGTGAGTAATTTTGATGTGTAACAAGGATTGGAGCCGCTAAATAATGTAGAGCTAGTAATCAAGATTCCTTTTTCATTCAACCACCTCTATACAAAGATACTGACGTTCTCCTTCATACATGGAATGAAATTTTCATTAAATTCAAGGATGAAGATTACCCTGGGTCAACATCGCACAACGACCCAACCATCAAGGCAATATATGATCAAGTTTTCTCAAATGTCCAATGCTCTCAACTACATATGGTTGCAACAAGGGTTCTCGTCTCTCCATGCATCGAAACATTAGAATGGATTATTAGCCACACTAATGGTAAGAACTATGTAATTAACTATTAACAAGGGTAGTGCATGGGTGTGTTTATCCCTGTTGATATTAGAAAGTATTACAAGATTCTGAAACCTGACCTATTACTCAACAATGATTATGTGGTAGCATTTCATAAGGATCGTGATGTGGGAAAACTAGTGGCTATTTGGTGGAAAGAAGATAAGAAATTCATCAATAGGACTTCAAGATGGTACATTGTAACAAGTCTAAGAGAACCTTAAAATTTATCGTATGGTCATGATTTTTTAGCTATATGGTGAGAAAGATTACTCACGGTTTAAAGAGTCTTGGTTGACATTAGCATACATATTAGCTACTACTAGAAAAATATTCAATTGGGGCACAATCATTTCTAAACAACCCAGTGGCCAAATTCAACAGGCTCAAAACCCTTAGGCAGGTGAAGTGCCCTCATTTTACATGGCCTCTTATTTGTTAGATGTTATGTGTTCTAGGAGTGTATTTTCTGAAATGAATTTGAGCTGACATCTGTCAAAACCACCTATTCATGTATACTTCAACATGTTGCGGGAGAATAAATATAAGAAGTGATACTCTATGATATGTGACCTATTCTTGGCTCGACCTTATTTCATCATTTTCACCAAAATGTCCTAGGTTATCAAAACAAGCAAGGATAATTCTA
>ML803586.1:294685-309081 GCA_009831015.1 Picea engelmannii | reverse complement strand
ATCAAAGTCAATCTTCAACAACAAGGTGTCTTGTTCGATATCCTTTTCCCACTTCATACACTCCTATATTGTGATCATTGTATCTAAGATGAAACTCCTTTAACAAAACCAATGTGTTCCAACCTTACAACTCTAGATGCCACCTTCTACAATCTTAATAGTAAGGCCTTCACCAAGATCTTATATGAAACATTGATACGAGTGATCAACCTCCGTCGAATAATGGTCTCTCTAGCAATGTTCTTTGGATTTAGCTTAATGAGGGCTTGATTAAAAAACATAAAAAGCCTTGTAGTCCTAAAGACTTCTCGAGCCATCATGAAAAGGTAATCACCAATCATGCTCCACATTGTCAAAAAAATCATAAGGGAGGCCATTGAGACTCTAGGACTTAATTTTTCATCTTGGCCGACATGGAATAATCATAAGTTCTCTTCTAAAATATTTTTTACGACTTTTAAATCTCTTAAATCCATCTTCTCTTTCTAATAGTTTGTAAATCTCTTAAAGGCCTCTTCTCTTTCTGATAGCTTTTAAATCTCTTAAAACCCTCTTCTCCTCTTTTTTTATTTTTGACCACCTTCCTACGCCATCCCCAAACAAATTCCACTTTGAATGAAATCCTTTCATCATAAGATCCACTCACTATCATCAACGATGCTAGGAACAAGGCTCTATACTCTGTGCAACACTGTCTTACAATCTTCAAAGGCCAAATGAAAAACATTGAACTTAAAGGAAACCCTTTATGCCTATGTTGTACTAAACCAACACAAAAAAAGATGACATAAAAGGAAGGTGAGTCCCTAAAGCCTATAATTGAACATCAATTGTGCTTCCTCTAGAACTTGTAAATGGTATGCCATGTTTGGGCCTATAAATCTATCCAACCTAGCTTGAACACATTCACTACCTTCTCTCATTTTAGACTAGGTTAACCATCCCAAAATCAAGTTGTTTTTGGTTCCAATTGGGGTCTAAAACCTACAAGGAACCTCTATACTTGCCCGAGAATTTTATCAAGCTTGCTAGTTAAGGCAATAACCACTATGTATATCCCCTGCCATTTGATGATGTTTCTCTACCCAACCCCCATTCAACATTAAGGAGGGAGGAAGCAATCCAATTCCACGAACTAATTGTCTTGGAAGAAATTATGCATGTACATAGAGAAAAACACAAATACTCTACCAACAAGTAGAAGGAAGGTGGCCCACACAAATTTTTTAAATGGATCCATACCCTGAACCATTAAACAAGGTTGCAGCGAAGGAACCATTGCAAGAAAATTCTTCCATTTCCTTGTTTGGAAAACAACCCATGCCAACGAAACTTCATTGTATATCTCAAATCAAATCTAATTGATTTGACTTCCTGTAAGAAGGCAATGTCTGACCTAGTTTCCTCAAAAAAATTCCACACTAACATCCTCCTATTGGAAAGCATCATCCCTTTCACTTCCAAGACAATAAGTTCAACTTCATGAAGTAGGCAAGTTTATATCGCTCGATTCCAAACAAATTACCATTCATGAGATGCCCCAATGTGATCATTGGATAACTAGGAGGCAAATGAAAGATTGTCTTGCCACATCCTTAACAATAATTATCTCATATCTCATACAAGAAGTAGGTTTTCAATATTGTCATTGTATTATCAATGTAATATTCTTCTTTGGAAATTGAGTTTAATCTTCCCACTTCCTACACTCACCTCCCATCTTGTCATCTTGTTGATTCTTATCATTTTATATTTTTTTTATTAGATGAATATAAAGGCTTGACATCATTCAAGAGAAGTGTTATCACATAAAGTTTCTCAGGGTCACAGTTGACATCCATAGGCGCAGGCAAGCAAGAGAGTGCAGTTTGCAGCAGCAAAGATCCCCTGTGTAGTTCGATGTAATGTTATCTCCAAGCACAGTTGGAAGGATTCCAAAGTTAGCAGGTAGATAAAACTTTGATGGGGCGCTAAAATAGTCGGTGCGCCCAGATCTCATATCCTGTTCAGATCAACGACCACTAGTCATTTTGGCGCCACAAATTGCACGAGCGTTAAAATATAAAGGGCGGGCCAAAATCCAAACCGTTGTATTGCGGGGGGGCTACATGGCGGAAGATGGTGCATTTCGGGCCCGAAAGCGATGTGGGTCCAAACCGCTTTTGACGACCCTGAAATCACATGCTCTTACAACGTTGTATCCAGCAGCACCACGTGGCCGCCCCCTAATAGCCAAGTCATGTCTCGAAGTAAATCTGAGCCATTGAAGGCAGAGGACACGCGTCACCAAATCTCTCACTTCGAGAATTTGACACTTCATAGAATTGCGTGAGCAAGCAAAAGGAAAGATCCTGAAGCCTGAACTCCTGAAGTAATTGTGGACCGTTGATCTCAAATAAATAAGAACTGTTGATCAGTGCAGCAGGAAACAGATTCCATCCAAGAGTGACGCGTGGCAGCAAAAGCAGGGCTTCCAAGATCACAGATCGCGGCCAGATCGATAGTCGTGCTTCATTGCGGGGACGAAACATGCTCGAACGATAAAATTCTTGAGCGGTCCCGCTATTGAAACCATGGTATAGCGAAAGAGCTACATGGAAGAAGGTGGTGAATTGCGGGCTCAAAAGTAGTGTGGATCCAAACCTCCTTTGACGACCCTGCAATCACGTGCTTATATAACGTCAAATCCGACAGCAGCATGTGGTCGTCGCCTAATCATACATCCGCGCTCCGATCCCGAGGAGGATTCAGTTAATGAAAAAGGATCGGTAGCTAAAACCTCAGCTCAGTCCATAAATAGAAGGCGTGAAAGCTATGGCCGAGGAGACAAAGTTGTCAACCTAAGGTACCACGATGGACAGTTTCTTCTTGCAGACCCATACTAATCTGAGCTTGTGTTTGACAGGAGGAAACACACACAGTCTGACAGAAAGATGCGTAGACGAAAGATTTGAATTTGATGGCCAGATCACACTTATGGCAGTTGTGGACTGATATGATTATAAATAGGTCAGTTTAAGATTTTGTATGGGGGGGTGGTTGTTCAGAGGCTGGAGAGCCGAGAGAGTTTTAGGAGCAGGGTTCTATATTTTTCAGTTTGTAATCCTGAGGGCTTGGATTGTAAATATTATGTTATTGAAGATTCTTTTGAGTTTTTTTTACCACACTGTCTTCTTAGTTTAAATATTGTTATGTTTTTCTTGTCTGGATGTAATCTCTCTGATCTATGGATTTCTGAGGCGGTAGAGGATATGTTGTCATCATGCCCATCTTTCATGGTTCATTGGACATTTTTTGTTTGTCTTATTGTCTAGATGTAGCATCTCTCTGATCTATGGATTCTTGAGGTGGTAGAGGATCTGTTGTCATCTTGCCCATATTTCATGGTTCAACACTCAGACATGTTCTGTCTTCTTTCTCCTCATCACCACATAAATCCTTTTGTCTGATAGGCAGTTTAAATGCCTTCATTATTCACAATACTTATGACTCCATAGCCCAACGATCCCAACTGATCTGCATTTACTTATGTTATATTTTCCTCTCCCTGCAGTCTTATTGATCCACCTACTCAAACCATTTCAATATATTTACATTTTGATGGGTACTAGGATTATCCTCTTGCGGTCTGAGGGTGACTCTTAGTGCTAACATTAATGGCATTGTTGTCAGAGACTGAAGTGAAGATATCTTCCCTGGGAGAACAACAACGAAAAGATCCAGTTTTAGATGGTGAACTGAAGTTGGACACATTATTCTGACTACTTATCTTTCACCATGGTGACTCCATTGTTCAGAAATCTATTGGCGACTCCACTGGTTTGAAATGGACAAGATTTTATCTCAGAGGTATGCTTTCTGCGATTTTTCAAAGATAGTTGGTTTCCCTATTCCAGTGCCTAGTAGAGCTGAATGGGAAAGTAGCCTTCCTAAATTTCAAGGAGAAGAGTGGGAGGATCCAGCTGAACACTTGTTGGATTTTTATGATTTTATTCATCAACTTCGTATCTTGCACAAAGATGTTCAGATAAATCTTTTCAGGTATTCATTAGAGGGGATTGCTCGCGATTGGTGTAGATCTCTCCCAGTTGCAAGTATCATCTCTTTGACAGACTTTCATGCAGCTTTCAATTCCTTTTGTTAAGAATATTTTCCAATTGAACGTCTTTTTGAGGGATGTTGTAATGAGTTTTCTTTGCTCCATAAAGATTCTTCTAGTCATGAAAGCTCGATTTGTGACAAAGCATTTATTGTAGAAGAAAACATTTACCATGAAGATCATGAGGTGTCGGGTGATATGCATTATGATAGCAATAACAAAGAAACATATGTCATCATATCATATGTATATGTTGTTTCAAATGTTCATGAAGAACGACATCTCTCTTTTGAATATTCTGATGACGAAGAGCAAGTGTATTATGCAGTAGATATTTCTCCTGATTGTGAAGCTGATATAAATGATAAGCTAGTTAAAAAAACTAGGGAAGATTTCTCTTTGTTTTTTCCTAGCTTTTCAGAATTGAAGTCAAATGTTGTTTGTTGCTCTTATGAAGAAGATGCATAGGATATTCTTGTCCTTGAAGCAGATGTTTTTGGCAGCCCTGCTTATGATGAAGAAGTTGTTTCAAATACTAACCAAAAACAACCAGTTTTTGATGAATATCCCAGTGAAGATGATGAAGAGCAGAGCTTTTCCATGGCTTCTTTGGAACCTTGTAGCATGGTTCCTGTGTATGATAATTATGAACCTGATCATTGGGAGGGCCATGAAGGGAAAAAGGAAGAGCTAAATGTGCAGCTCATCTCATGTCCAACATTGGTAAATGAGCAAATATTGTCTGGGATTAGCCAACCTGCATCAATCCTTTACCCACATGTACATGATGAGAACATCAAACCACAAGTGAGCAATAATGAAGTAAAGGAGGTAATTTCTTACCAGTTTAGCGTGCCTTATTATAAATTTTATGACCCTGTGGGGTTATATATGGAGTTGAGTTTTCCAAGAGCATTGGAGCTTGCAAAATTATTAATCTTATCATCATTTGGGGGTATTGTCAGTGTTCCAAAACATATTTTCATTCTGTTGTCATACTTCCCTTACCTTTTGTGGATAATTTGCAGTGAAAGGAGGAATTATATTACCAAACACTCTGGGTGGCTATGGTGGAAGTTTTCTCTCACCTAGCACATTGTAAAAATCAGTTAGTCTAGGATTGTACATAAATAAGCTCCTTCTGGAGCACATGTGTTTGTTTTCCTTTTGTAAGTAGAATAGTGTACATATCAGCTTGGTGTCTTCAACGAAGTGTATTTGAGATCGACTCCACAACCCAACAGCTAAGGCACTGGAACTGCTTGTTCTTGGCAGCTCGCAGGGAGTATGTCATTCCCTGTGGAGCCAAATGTTATCACATAAAGTTTCCCAGGGTCACAGTTGACAGCCATAGGTGCAGGCAAGCAGGCAAGTGCAGTTTGCAATAACAAATATCCCCTATGCAGTTCGATGTAGCATTATCTACAAGCGCGGTTGAAAGGATTCCAAAGTTAGCAGGCGGATAAAACTTTGGCGGGGGCGCTAAAATAGTCGGTGCGCCCAAATATCAGATCCCGTTCAGATCAACGACCACTAGTCATTTCAGTGCCACAAATTGCACGGGCGTTAAAATCCAGAGGGTGGGCTGAAATCCAAACCGCGGTATTGCAGGGAGGCTACGTGACAGAAGATGGTGCATTTCGGGCCCGAAAACGGTGTGGGTCCAAACCGCTTTCGACGGCCCTGAAATCACGTTCTCTTACAACATTGTATCTAGCTGCAGCACATGGTCGCCCCCTAATAGCCAAGTCGCGTCTCGAAGCCCCGAAGTAAATCTGAGCCATTGAAGGCAGAAGACACGCATCACCAGATCTCTCACTTTGGGAATTCAACACTTCGGAGAATTGCGTGAGCAAGCAAAAGGAAAGCTCTCGAAGCCCGAACTCCTGAAGTAATTGTGGATCGTTGATCTCAAATCAACAAGAACCGTTGATCTGTGCATCAGGAAACATGGTCCATCCAAGAGTGGCGCATGGAAACAAAATCCAGGGCTTCCCAGATCGCAGATTGCGTCCAGATTGACGGTCGCACTTCATTGCGAGGACGAAACATGCTCGAATGATAAAATTCTTGAGCGGTCCCACAATTGAAACCATGGTATAGTGAAAGAGCTACGTGGCGGAAGGTGGTGAATTGCGGGCTCAAAAGCGGTGTGGATCCAAACCACCTTTGACGGCCCCGCAATCACGTGCTTATATAACGTCAAATCCGACAGCAGCACGTGGCCACCCCCTAATCATCCAATCACTCTCCGATCTCGAGGAGGATTCAGTTAATGAAAAAGGACTGGTAGTTGAAACCTCAGCTCAGTCCATAAATAGAAGGCGTGAAAGCTATGGCCGAGGAGACAGAGCTGTCAGCCCGAGGTACCACAATGGACGGTTTCTTCTTACAGACCCATACTGATCTAAGCTTTCATATGACAGGAGGAAACACACACAACCTAACAAAAGGATGTGCAGATGAAAGCTTTGAATGGGATGGCCAGATCACACTCCTGGCAGTTGTGGATTGATCTGATTATAAATAGATCAGCTTAAGATTTTGTATGAGGGGGTGGGTGTTCAGAGGTTGGAGAGCCGAGAGAGTTTTAGGAGTAGGGCTCTGTATTTTTCAGTTTGTAAGCCTGAGGGCTTGGATTGTAAATATTATGTTATTGAAGATTCTTTTGAGTTGTTTTTATCAAATTGTCTTCTTAGTTTACATATTGTTTTGTTTTTCTTGTCTGGATGTAATCTCTTTGATCTATGGATTCTTGAGGCAGTAGAGGATCTGATGTCATCATGCCCATCTTTCATGGTTCTTCAGACATTTTTTGTTTGTCTTCTTGTCTGGATGTAGCATCTCTCTGATCTATGGATTCCTGAGGCGGTAGAGGATCTGTTGTCATCTTGCCCATCTTTCATGGTTCAACACTCAGAGATTTTCTATCTTCTTTCTCCTCATCACCACATAAATCCTTTTGTTTGATAAGCAGTTTAAATGCCTTCATTATTCATGATACTTATGACTCCATAGCCCAACGGTCCCAACTGATATGCGGTTACTTATGTTATATTTTCCTCTCCCTGCAGTCTTACTGATCCACCTACTCAAACCATTTCAATACATTTACATTTTGATGGGTACTGGGCTTATCCTCTTGCAGTCTGAGGGTGACTCTCAATCTAGGCAGTTTAAATGCCTTCATTATTCATGATACTTATGACTCCATAGCCCAACGGTCCCAACTGATATGCGGTTACTTATGTTATATTTTCCTCTCCCTGCAGTCTTACTGATCCACCTACTCAAACCATTTCAATACATTTACATTTTGATGGGTACTGGGCTTATCCTCTTGCACTCTGAGGGTGACTCTCAATGCTAACAAGAAGAAGCAATCGCTATTTCACATTTATTGTGCACACATTCAAAGTGAAAATAACTAAGAATGGTTTATATGTAAAGACGTAAATATTAAGAATCTCAAATCTGTTTTAATAATGAAGGAAGAAATCTCACACATTTCTTGTATAAATAGAAAAGACATGTCAATTGGGTTTAACCCGAGTGGTTTGTGCTGAAGGGTGTTTTCCCCCCACCCAAGTTCAATTCTCGCAAGTGACATGTTGAGATCTTAAATGAGTAAGCTATCGAAAAAACCTTGGCTTTCTACAAAATCTGGTTTACACCATATCTTTTTAGAAAACATGACTTTAATACTTAGTAAATGTAACATTAATAAAGAATATCAAATATATTTCAATAATAAAGGAAGCAATGTCAAGTCTTTATATCTTTACACATAAACATGGTTTTAGTAAGTTGAGTTTCAATTTACACACATTTTTTAGACATACACTTGTGCTCTCTATCATGGACTAAACAAAGGAACGCTTAAGCATTATGTGAACAGTAAAATAGTTATACACATTTACATCCCAATGGTTGTAGTGTAAACATGATAAGGCTCATTAGAAATTTAAGGCTCCCAATCCCTTTTCAAAGAATGGTGCAGCTCATAGGTTTCATATAAGTTTTTTATAATTTTTCATGGTTATGAGGATGTGTTGTAAGTAAATTTTACTTGTATAACCATTGTGAGACAAAGGTATTTGTAAGGTATTAGCTTTATTAAAAAACACTTATCAATAAAAACATTAATTTTGAAATATAAGTGTTTGAGTTGATTTGAAAATATCTACAAAGATATTTATAAGATATTAACTTTATCTAAAAAACACTTAGCCAATAAAAACTTTAATTTTGAAATACATTACAATTTTTTTTTTGAGTTGATGTGAAAACATCCTCTTGACTTTGACACTAACTTTAAGTAATTGTCCTCCACACTTCCAACCTATTTTTCTTAATACAACTGCTTCAAATTGTGAAGTGATTTGTCTTACATCAAATATTGCATTCTTGCATTCAAATTTAATGCTCTTCGTCCTTGCTGTTTGTTTCTCTTTGTTGAAATCTTGGCCAAATGAAATGTGTTGTCCTTGCTGATTGTTTCTCTTTGTTGAAATCTTGGCCCAATGAAATGTGCTGTGTCCTTGCTGATTGTTTCTCTTTGTTGAAATCTCGGCCAAATGTAATGTGCTCTGTCCTTGCTGATTGTTTCTTTTTGTTGAAATCTTGGCCAAATGTAATGTGCTCTGTCCTTGCTGATTGTTTCTCTTTCTTCAAATATTGCATCCTGGCTAAATATGTTGCGCTTTGATCTTCACAACATATAACTTTTTTTTACTTTTTCTTCGTGCAACTATCTCAAATTGTGAAAATAAACTCTAACATGCTTTGTCCTTTCCTGAAGTGGACTTTAAAGTGCTTTGTCCTTGCATGAAATATTGCACTCTTGGTTAAATGTGTATTGTCCTCTGGTTGTCACAACAGAGAACTGTCTGTTTCTCCTTCCCTGGCCCAATATTCCCTAATAAATCTTCTGAACCAGATAGCTTCAGATACAGTTGTTTTTGTTCCTTTCAACTGAGCTTCCATTAAGGATAGTACCATTGTCTGTTGCTTCCACTGCTCCATGAGATCACAACAGATCCATGTGATCCAGAGGTAGACCTCCTGCCATCCACAGATCTGACCCAGTCAGAATGACTATATTTCTGTAGCTCTAATTTCTCTTTTTCGGTATACTTCAAGCCATAATCACGGTTCCCTTTATATAGTGCAGGATGCACTTTGCTGCCTCCCAATGGCTCAGTTAAAGAGTATTAACAGGGAAAACAGCGTTGTATTGCATTTAAAGCTTATAAAAACTATGGAACATCAGGAGTACCTACAGCATCTGAAAATACTCTTTTCTTGGATTTGTTGTAAAACCTGCTAGGAGGACTAGGTGAAAATTCTAGAGGCAAACTGGGAGCATCCACTTCACGTTTCAGAATCTTGACAATCTCAGAGATATCAGGTCTCATTTCTGGGATCCTCTGCAGGCACAGAAGACTGAGTATGATGCAGAGATGAGCTTGGTCTCTATCATAAATGCCCTTCAGCGAGTCACTCACAAGTTCCAAAACGTTGCCCGTCTGAGCCAAGTGCCTTGCCCATGAGATGAGATTGGCCTTCTCAAAATCCTTCATGGGAGATGCCAGAAGATGCAGAGGCCTCCTTCCAGAGACAATCACTAACATCAGTACCCCAAAACTGTAGATATCACCCTTCTCTGATGGAAACCCACAGCCTCCATATTCAGGAGGAATGTAACACACTGTTCCCCTCATGCTCGTGGTGTTGCTGAGATCTCCTCTACTCAATAAATCACCACTCCACATGTCACTTCCCATGGAATAAACCCTTTTGATTTTATCTCTGTTACTCCCAAAGCTGATATCCCCACTATGATCATACAAAGAGTCCCTCCCCCTGCTGTCTGTCCTAATGTTCCTTCTGCAATCAAATCTTTTGGAACTTTTCCATCTTATCTTCTCTAGCTTATTCATTTTCTTGCTCTTTTTGCTCATCTCTGCAAAATACTCTTCTTTCCACCACTCCTTGATTTTTCTAGGCTTTTCCTTAACCTTTTTCTCCTCGGTTTTTCTCGTGGAACCAGCGCGACTTATGATTTCCCCACTTGGGTGATTATAATCTGGCAACCTCTTTCTCTTTCTCCTCTTCTTTCCCTTCGTGCTGCCCAATCTCCTTGATTGCCCGATTTGGCTACCGATCCACTCCATCAAATTGTCCTTCGTGCCGAGTTCTCCACTACCATCACGTCTCCATGACCAACAATCTATACTCTGTGATTTCTTCAATTGAATCCCCTTATTATTGTTGTCTGAAGGCAATACCTGCATCTCCTTACTCCAATCAGTTCCTTCTTCTGATGGGTTTATCTTCGGCCAATGATCCTCAACTTCAAACATGTTATGAAACTTTCTAGATCCACAGATACCCAAATGCTCTGAAACAATTTCTTTCCCATTGACATGAAGTTCATCAGCGTCTAAATCTTGAGCAGAGGATTCAGGCTGCTCTTTTGTGGGCTCATCAATGTCTATAGCCATGCCGTCCATCTTTCTGTCCATGCTTCCTTCACCATGATATCTGTGCTTGGATGTCATTTTACTTTCATCATCAAAAGCCAATTCAGCTTTTGACTCAACGATCCTGGCAAGGTCCTGGCTTTTCAAAAGGTCTTGACTTCTACCCACTATCTCTTGGTTCCTTCCAAGGTCTTCGCTGAACACATCATGATAGTAAATCTCTTTTGTGGGCTCATCAATGTCTATAGCAATGCTGTCCATCTTTCTGCCAATGCTTCCTTCACCATGATATATGTGCTTGGATTTCATTTTACTTTCATCATCAGAAGCCAATTCAGCTTTTGACCCAACAATCCCGGCAAGGTCCTGGCTTTTCCAAAGGTCTTGACTTCTACACACTATCTCTTGGCTCCTTCCAAGGTCTTGGCTGAACATATCTTGATACAAATGCATATCATCGCTCTTGATCCTTGCAAGACCAAAGTCCGCAATACGAGCATTGAAATTGCTATCCAATAGCACATTGCTGGGCTTTACATCTCCGTGGATGATGGGAGAATCACATTCAAGGTGCAGAAAGGCAAGAGCCTGAGCAACATCAAGGATAATATTGAATCTCTTTTCCCAATCCAACTTACAAGGCAAACATATATCATCCTCCTCAAACAAGGCCTGCTGCAGGCTCCCGTTCTGCATATGCTCATAAACGAGAAGCCTCCTGTTACGATCTGCACAGTAACCCAAAAGGCTAACAATGAAAGGAGAACGTAACCCACCTACAATGGCCAGCTCGTTCTGAAACTCTTGCTCACCTTGCAGGGACGAGACATCAAGTCTCTTGACAGCCACCTCCTTGCCATTGCGCAAAACTCCTTTGTAAACAAACCCAAATCCTCCTTTCCCCAGCTTCATTGAATCGTCGAACGAGCTCGTTGCAGCCTTCAATTCACTGTAACTGAATCTCTGAAGCCCAACGCCCAAATCATCATATGGATTGGTTCTGTTGCTCTTCACACGTCTGTAATACAAATACACAAAGAACACTATGACAACCACCATGCCCACCCCAAACAACCCAAAAACCAGAGTATGGTGATTGGTCTGAGAATTATGATGTTTAGAATAGTCAGCCTTTGCCTTTGCCCCGAGATGATCTTGGTGGACTCTGTGAAATCCCATGGGTGGTTGTTGGTATAACTTCCTGGATGACATTTTGCCTGTGCAAACCCAACAACTCAGATTACAAAGATTCAGTGAACATATATTATTGAGCATACATATATGCAAGGGAATAATGTTTATACGGTTGAGGATTGGATTGGGGAAATAGAATAGGATGACAGATCAAGAACAGCACAGAACTAGGCAGGAAGGAAGAAAAAACCCATAGACCCGTTTCTTCAACTTGAGAATGGAATTCTATGGATAGAACTGGTATCTTGGAGATCACCATTGACTGGGAACCGGGCTACAGCTGAGCCTATGCATTCCAACCTTCTCACCAACTACCTCCATGTCTCCTGATTAAATAAATAAACATGCTATCATGCCTTCTGATTGATGATACCTAATATCTACAAATACCTAATTTGGGGATTTGGGATTTTGACTATGCACACAAATTTGGATTGGGATTAGGTTTGATGTTGCATTCCTTGATCATATATTCCTCCCAGCTTTGACTTCATGGTTTACAGAGCCCACTTACCCTTTTCCAACAAAGTTGTTGGTTACTAAGCTGCAAATTGATACACTCCAATCCATTGGTTGTGTGAAACCTGAATTTTTAATTCAGGTTCCTAAGAAAGAGGAAAGTTAAGAAATTTGAATAAGTTGGATGGATCATGTTAGAGTGTTGTTTAGTGAGATAAACAGATATGAGAGAGAAAAGAGTGGTTATTTTATTTAAAATTATTTTCGATATAATACATGTATATAGGATTAAGACTAGGATATTGAAGGTCTTCCAGTTATGTAATATCTATAGGAATGTTTTATACCTGTTATATGTTGTGGGCGGGTATGTTGTTGATTGAACTTGGATCATGAAGTCTTAGGCAAAATGTTAAGTATAGTAGATTTTGTGAAACATATTTTTCAATTTTTCATTATAAGAGAATTTTTAAAAGATAGTGGTAGAATATAAATATGATGTTAATTATATATATATATTTAAATTTTAAAAAAATTATAAATAGAAAATTATTTATTTTATTTCAAATTATATATAAATTATGTTGTACGAGTTTTTGGAATGTGGGAATGTTGGGAAAGTGGAAGTTTCTCCGCATTTATAGGAAACGTGAAATTGGGAGCTGCAATAATATGCAACAACTATAATATCCAAATTACTAATTTAATTTGTACTAATAATTATATGAATATATTTAACACAATATTGAAATATTTATATCCATAAATATTTGATTAGAAAATAAGAAATAAAATCGAAAATTGGAGGTCTCTTGTCCCACAAAGAAGGAGGTCTCATACACCAATTTGATGTCTTGCTTGGCAATGACTTTAAAAAAATATTATTATTATTATTATTATTATTATATATATAATTTTAACATGTTTTAAAAATTTTAAAAATAAATAAATATATATATATAAACTTCAAATATCTTTGTAAATTTGAAGAATTATTGGAAAAAACTAAATAGTATTACTCTTGTAATATGAAAACACAATAAAGTTCAATGATATGGTTGGTTGATAGCAACAAAACATTCTACCAAATGTTTGTCATGGATAGGGTATTCATTTATTAGACTTTCATGTTTAGTGTGGGCTTGAAGGAAAACATACATCCATTAAAAGTTTTTCATATTCACAACTATAAAGTGAGTAGTATTAAGTTTTTTTACTTAAATCATTTTTAAAATAATATTTAGTACAATTTAGTATTTGTTTTATAGAGATATTTTAAATAGATATAATGAAAATATTTGTAATAAATTATGTATTTACATTTTAAATTATGTATTTGGAATAAAAATATTTACATTTTAATTTAAATCTCTCTATTTCATAAACTAGTTCCCAAACTCTCATTTTTTGATGTTGAAGCTCCCAAAAAGCTTCCAAGTTCCCAAAACAATTTCTAGTCAATTGGGGACTTTTCCTACCAGTTTCCAAACAAGTTTCATAGATCTTGGAGATGCCTGAAGAGGTTCCCATACAACTATATATATAAACTACTTAAAAATCATTTTTATTTGTTTGTCCCTGACTTGTGGGACTAATAGTGGCTAAGAGCGATTCAGGCCCTGGGCCCTTAACATGGCTCGATTTTTTGTCCCCACGGGTTTTGAACCGATGACTTTAACATCATGAAATGCCTTAACAGCACACTCTGTCACTGTCCTACACCTCAGGGACTAAAAATCATTTTTATTAAAATCAATTTGAAACATATTTAAAATAAATATTTATTATAATTTAAATTATTTGTAAAATATTTTTCATTAAAATCAATTTCAAACATATTTAAAATAAATATTTATTATAATTTAAATTTATTTGTAAAATGGTAAATGATTAATTGTGTTTGGTTATTATTCCTTTGAATGCTTCAATTACCATTCTCTTTTTAATTGTGTTTGGTTATTATTCCTTTGAATGCTTCAATAACCATTCTCTCTTTTCAATCTTACCGTTTAAATTACCGTTCTCTCTTTTCAAACTTATACTTTAAAGTCAACCTTCAAGTTTCTCTAATTGATGACAGAATAAATTAAAGAATAAAACAAAAGTTACTCTGAACGATAATAAATTAAAGAATAAAACAAACATTTTTAATTTAATAA
>ML803586.1:193863-253340 GCA_009831015.1 Picea engelmannii | reverse complement strand
CAACCTCCTCATCAACAACAACATCTCTGCTAAAGCTCACCTTATCAGTGTCAACATCAACTAATCTGTAAGATTTATGGGTGTCACTGTACCCTGTAAGCATCATCTTCTTACTCTTCGGATCTAACTTGGTTCGTTTCGCAACTGGAATCCAAGTGTAAGCAGTAGAACCAAAAACCTTCAAGTGACTTACATTGGGCTTTCTTCCAGAACATGCTTCCTCTGAAGTCTTCTGCTTTACCACCATCATGGGAGATCTATTCAGCAAGTACACTGCCATGAACACTGCCTCTACCCAAAACCTGTTAGGAACACACCTGTTCTGCAACATACATCTGGACATCTCTGTGATAGTGCGGTTTCGCCTTTCAACCACCCCATTCTGTTGTGGAGTATAGGGTGTGGTGTATTCTCTCTTGATCCCATGTTTAGCACAAAATTTATTGAATTATTTGGAGCGGAATTCTCCACCATTATCATATCTAAGAGAGGTAATATGACAACCTGACTCATTCTCGACTAATGCTTTAAAGTTTTGAAATTCTTTAAACACGTCAAACTTCAACTTCAAAAAATACACCCACATTTTCCTACTAAAATCATCAAAAACCAGAAAGAAATACCTGGCCCCGATGATTGATGTCGTGTTCATTGGTCCACATACGTCTGCATGAACCAGCTAAAGGACCCTATGCACTCTCCAAGCTTGTCCTTCATCAAATGGCGCTCGATGTTGCTTCCCTACCTGGCAAGCTCCACAAACTCCCTAAATATTCTATTGAATGTTTGGAAGTCCATCTACCAGTTTCTCTCATGCCAACTGATAGAGATAGTTAAAATTGAGGTGCCCATACCTATGATGCCATAGTGTGCAGATGTCTGATGCACTCTTCGCTACTAGTGCATGCTCTCTGCCCTTCCCAATATCCACCAATCTGAACAAACCATGGTCCTCCACACCAAGAGCAATGATCTTCTTGGTATTCTTGTCAACGATATAGCACTTGTGATTGCTAAAGTTGACATCCAAGTGAGGAGAGTGCCTCATAATCTAACTAACTAAGAGAAGATTAAGCTCCATACCTGGCACATAATGGACATTGAGAAACATAAGCATCTTCCCTCCAAAGGAAATTTGAACATTCCCCTTGCCGACTATATTATACTCCTCGCCTCCACCTAAGATCACCGAGTTTTTGGATGGACTAGGTGTAAACTCTGTGAACCAATCTTTCCAATTGGTGAAATGCCTAGATGCGCTTGAATCAACAAACCAAGCAGGTGACTTGGAATGATCTGCTTGTGTATAGGCCATAAAGGCATAGAAAGCTGCCTCCTTCTCCTCTGTGTGCTCTGCGACATGGGCCTTCTGTTGAGACCCTCCGTGGTTGTGCTTCTGATCTGCCAACTGCTTTCTACAGTGCTTCTTCATATGGTCAATCCTACCACAGTAATGACAAGTGATGGTATTCAGGCTTTTGGTGGCATCCTCATCATTGCCTGGACCAGGTTTCCTTGTACATTTGCCTTTGCCTTTAGCTTTGGCTGGAAAGGCCTGCTCTGAACCATCTGTCTCATTGTTGCTCCCAAACTACTTCTTCTACATGTCCTATTGCAAGATATTATTGGATAGCTCTCCAAACTTCAGGTCAACGTCTGTAGTTGTGATGTCTAGGGTCTCAATGAAGTTCTCGTAGGACCTTGGTAAGCTATTCAGCGTGATCACCACCATGTCCTCTTCTGCCATCTTCTGACCAATGGCTTCCAACTGCTCCCAAATGTCCTTGATCTTGAGTAAGTGCTCTTGGAGAGAGGAACCCTCACTCATCTTGATCGAGATAAACATATTCTTTAAAAAGAACACTCGACCCTTATCTAAAATCTCATGGGTCTCTTTCAACTATTTCCAGATCGTTGCAACAGTCTTCCCATTCTGAACCTCAGGTAGCATCTCATCTTTCATGGACAATTTGATCAGCATCACGACCTCTCTGTCTTGTCCATCAATCTTGTCCTGGTCTTTACCTGCAACCATGGGACAAGGACTTGTGCCCAGAACAACATCTGACAGGCACCAGTACACAAAAAAGGCCAACATGTGTTGCTTCCGGGTATTATAGTTCTTCCCAGAGAAATTTTGGTTTCCTTCCAACATGATGTTGGTCAATGTAGCCATAGATGATCGTAAAATACTGAACTTAGCAGATAAATAATGGAAAAATACTTGCAATCTACCCTCAACCAGCTCCAAATCAACCAATTTCTCCTCAAATCTGCTAACTCAAGAAATTAGCAGTAAAAAAAAACACCAGATCTTCAAAGTTGGGCACCAATCTAGGTAAGAACAGACCAATCTGGATTTTAAAACTGAAAAATCAAATGAACCTGGCTCTGGATGATCTGAAACCCTTTTAGCTCCTTAAGTGTGCCACGTTGGCGATCCCTCGATCCATCACTACCGGCAGCAGTCCCTAGGTCTTCACGCGCTCCCAGACTATGTGGCCCTAACCTCGCTCTAATACCATGTAACAAAAATCGAGCACACACAGAAACCAAGATAACTTGAATAAGGTTATATGTCTTTATTCAATCAATGAAATAAGAGAGCAAATAAATTTCTTGTATAGGTTACAATCAAGTAGAGTCAAACCACTTTATGAATGTGGGATAAAGTGAAAATATAACCTAAAAGAAAATAAATTAACCTAAAGTCACTTTGACTTTATTAATGCCTATGTCTAATTTCTAATTGACCATTATAAACTAATATTTAATTTAACAACCTACCCTGTTGGTCTCGTTGGAGTTMTTCTCTGAACCCTGCTGATAATCTCCTCCTCTACTATGAGGGCCTTCTRAACGGCATCATGCAAGGTTTGAGGCATCAGAATCCTAACCTTTGSATGCATGCTGACATTAAGGCCAAACATGAACCTATTGACCTTAAGTTTCTTGGTATTTAGGTGTGGAGCATACCGAAGTAGCTCCATAAAAYGGGCATCGTACGGTCGCCCTGTTGCAAGGCATTGAACTCRTTGAGTTGAGGCTTAATGAATTCCTCCGATAGGTACCTCTCTCAGAACCGTTCCTCGAACAGTTCCCAAGACACGTCTTAGAYGGCCATGTTCAATTRTGGCAGGAGCGTCTTCCACCATAGAAGAGTGCTTCCCTTCAATTGAATTATCTCCATGCAAACCTTCATGTTGGAGGTCTAGTCACGAAGTTCAAATCACATCGCCATATTCTCCAACCATGTCCCGGCGGCTGCGCCGTCCGRGRCACCAAAGAACTCGGGAAATTTGACCTTCTTGAGTTCGCGGTGAATGCTTCCAGTACCAACCAGAGAACGCGGTGGRCCCTCAAGGGGTGTCAATGCCCTGACCTTATCTGATCCARGTGGATATCGGTGGCCACCCACCTTTTACAACTGGCTCAAAATAGTTTTTTGGCAATTTTGGTAATTTACTATTTTTAGCAGTGTTTAACTTTTGGGGCCATTTTGAGGGCCTAAATGAAGGGTTTTAAATATCGAGGTTCTTAATGGTAGTCAAATTCTCTGATTGATCCCCCTAAATGAATCTCCTCGATGATACCTTTCCAACAAGCTATCGTGTGCCTAAAACGGAGATCGTCTGCAAACGTTACGACCCCAGGAAGTTGATGTACTAACTTACCCAAACGGGGCCCACATGACTTTTGGCGCTTCATCTCCTAGGGTTAGGTTTTTGGATGTCTAGGGTTTTTTACATTCCTTTTTATTGTAAAAAGGCCTTGAGAGCCTCATTGTAATCATCTTCTTGCATATGAGCGCATCCGTCACATCTCTTCTCAGAGATAATCCGCCACCATTCCAGCAAGCTTGTTTTCCGCTGCATTTTACAGTTTCAGCGTATTTCCTTATTGAATAGAAAACCAATTTTATTGTATCTCTGTTATTTTTTGTTACGCAACTGTTAATAATATGTAGTCATTTCGTTCTTCTCATAAAATCTGGATCAGTGGTATCATAGTGGTATGCTCATTGTCGTCTTAATGCATGTCCCCAACGAGGTCAGATACAAAGAGTTGGGTCTCGAGCTTATTTCTCTTGAGGACAAAAGCTCTCACATGCCCAAGTGACCTCTCATGGTGGGAGAAAATAAAGATGATGGGATAGGAGATCCTTTTAAAATGTTTCTTGAGGAATCCCTCACGCAACAAAGGAACGAGATGATGGATAGTTTCGCACAAATCCTTCGACGACTACCAACATGCGACACATCTTCTTCGAGCGGAGGTGTTTCCCCCTTCAAGGTACAAATAAACTTCGATATTCCTATATTTTAAGGTTAGATAGACGTAGATGTTGTAGACAAGTCGTTGAATCTACTAGAAGGGCATTTTTCTCTCCATAACTTTTCGAATAGAGAAAAGATTGCTTTTGTGCTCCTCTAAGTCATTCTCCATGTCAAAGATTGGTGGGAAACTTTCTGTGAGAAAAAGGAAATAGAGGAACCCTCATTATTTATAGTCACGACCACTTGGGAATCCTTCATGGATGCTATTAAGGAACAATACTACCCTTTCAGAAGTTATGACGACTTGTATACCAAATGGACCACACTACGGCAAGAAAGAGACCAAGAAGTGCTAGATTTCACAAATATCTTCCATACCTTGCGCACCAAGATGGGTATCAAAGATACGGAGCGACATTTGGTGCTCAAGTATCACGGTTCTCTACATAGATACATCCAGACTGAAATGGAATTTCTGGACATCTCATCCTTGGGCGCGGCCTACTGATATGCCATCAAAATCAAGCAGAAGCTCAAACAAAAGACGCAGCAATTTGGGCCCGAGAACCCCTCACAGGAAAAGCCCAGAAAGGGAGGCCCCAACCCACAGAACAAAGGACAGTATCAGGAAAATCAGTCCAAGACGCAAGCAAAGAAGGACATCAAAAAGACAAAGAAAGATACCAGAAAGTGGTGCGACTTCCATAAGAGCCCTTGGCATAACACTGTTGACTATCGCTTAAAGCAGTCACCGGTGGCCGCAGTGAAAGCCTATGAATCAGATATGGGTTCTGACTCTGATTCAGAACTAGAAAGGGGAAGATGGATCATTGACGTGGAACCCAATGCCACCGTTGCTACCACCAAGCTCTAGCCTACTGAGCCACACGAGCTGGACGAAGGAGAGCGCCTCTTCCATTCACAGATGTGGGTAAAAGGCACCCCACTGCACTTCATCATTGATAGCGGTACCCAGAAGAACCTCATCTCAACAGAGGTCGTTAAGCGGTTGGCCCTGCCGACAACGCCGCACCCACAACCCTATACCATTGGATGGCTCTGCCAAGGAAGCGATCTCCATGTCAGCCAAAAGTGTCAACTGTCGTATGGCATCAAGCCCTTCAAAGACGAGGCATTGTGTGATGTTGTTCCTCTCGATGTTTGTGATGTTCTTTTGGGCCAACCTTATTTATGTAAACGTCATGTTGTATATGAGTCTAGGCCTCGTAGTGTTATTATTACTTTGAACGGGAAATTGTACAGGATGCCCGAGGCAGTCCCACCTAGTGATATTTTCTTGATCTCTGCCAAGCAATGCAGGGTGGTCATCTCTCAGACAGGGAAGTTTGTCTTCTTCATGATTCGCTCTTAGAATGAGTGAAATATCCCAGCCACATCTAGGGTCTCTGCGGCCTACCTCTCCACACAGCAGAATCAAGTAGATAAGGTCATGGAATAATATTCGTATATCTTCTCCTCACCTATCGAGGTACCTCTGCACTACCAGGTCAAGCACCCCATCGATCTGACCCCCTACACATCATTGCCCAATGGGCCAATCTATCGCCACTCTATTTTAAAGACTCAGGAGATCAAGCGACAGATCCAAGAATCGTTCCACAAGGGGCACATCCATCCCAGCTCATCACCTTGCGAGAGCCCAATCGTGTTGGTACAGAAGAAATATGGAACTTAGCGACTCTGCATTGATTACCGGAATCTGAATAAAATCATAATCAGAAACCAGAACCCGATTCCCCGAATCGATGACCTCCTTGATCAACTCACGGGGGCCAAATACTTCAGTAAGATTGATCTGAAGTCTGGCTACCACCAAGTCCCGATAAAATAGACAGATGTATGGAAGACCACCTTCAAGTCAAAGGAAGGACTTTTTGAATGGTTGGTCATACCCTTTGGTTTGACAAATGCTCCAGCCACTTTCATGAGGATGATGGATGATATCTTGTGACCATTCACTAATAATTTTGTAGTGGTGTATATGGATGACATTCTCATTTACAGGAAGACTAGGGCCGAACACTTGCAGCATATTCAACAGGTTTTGCACACCCTGCGACAGCACAAGTTATACGCCAACTTGGAAAAATGATCCTTCGGCATGGACAAGGTCCATTACCTGGGCTACATTGTTGATCAGCATGGCGTACATATGGATCCAGCCAAGATCCAAGTCATCTGTGACTGACCAACCCCAACCACACTCACTGAGCTTCGGATATTCTTGGGCCTTGCCAATTTCTACCGCAGGTTCATGTTGGGATTCTCCCATATTGCATGGGCCCTCAGTCAAATAACCAGGGGTGGTGATAAGGCAAAATTTGCATGGGGACAGTCCCAACAACAAGCGTTCAATGATTTAAAATAGCGCTTGTGTTCAACCCTAGTACTTTCACTACCAAACCTGCAGCAGCCCTTTGAGATCAAGACAGATGCTTCAAACTATGTTGTGGGTGTCATTCTCACTCAGCAGGGCCACCCCATGGCCTATCATAGTGAGACATTGTCAGATGTTGTCCATAAGTACCCTACTTACGACAAAGAAATGTACTCCATTGTGAAAACCTGTCGCCAGTGGAGACATTACATTCTTGGGAAGGAGACATATATCCACACTGATCATAAGCCACTACAATTCATGGAGACACGAGGAAAATTGTAGAATGACCGCCATCAAAAGTGGTCCACATACTTGCATCAATTCCACCTCAACATCTAGTATAAAACAGGAAGCACCAATCGCGTCGGTGATTGCCTCAGCAGACCGCCAGTCGCGGAACTCACCATGGTGCTAGACTCTTGCGGCCATGAGACCTCTGGATGGCCCCAACACTATGAGATAGACCCGAACTTTGCCACCACCTACCAAAGGTTGGGTGCAAATGCAGTTGTCAATAATTTCCATCTTTGGGATGGGTTGTTGTGTCCTTTGAGCCATATCTGTGTTCCATCAAGTGAGGGAGCGAAGATGATCTGGGAAGCCCACTATATTCGGGTGGCAGGACACTTCGGCATCGAAAAGACAGTGGCAATGCTACAGAAACATTTCTAGTGACCGAAACTTCGACAAGACGTCAGCAAGTATATCAAGTCTTGCACTGCCTACGCTATTGTCAAACTGACCACTAAGAAATAGGGCATTTACACCCCTCTCCCTACTCCTGACAGAACATGGGAATCCATCTCAATGGACTACATGTCGGGCCTCCCGTCAACCAAGCGGGGAAATGACTATGTTCTTGTGGTTGTTGATCACTTTTCTAAGATGGCGATTTTGGTTGCCTGCAAGAAGAGCATCACAACAGAGGCCACTGCCAATATATTCTTTGAACGAGTCTGGGTACATTTTGGAATCCCACAAACCATTGTCTCAGATCGGGATAGTCAATTTCTTAGCACCTTCTGGTTGAGGCTCTGGTCACTATTTGACACCAATCTCACCAAATCTATGTCCTTCCACCCCCAGACAGATGGCCAAACCGAGTTCGTAAATTGAATGATTTTCCATATCCTTCGCATGTATAATTCCAAGCACCCTCACACATGGGATGAGAGCCTTCCCTATGTCTAGCATAGCTACAACCGAGCCCTGCATAGATCAACCGGCCACATCCCCTTTCAGGTTGGGTTGGGATTCCAACCATTGGGTCCCATAGATGTTGCACTTCCCCTTGCAATCACCTCAACCGACTCATCTCCTGCTCCAAGTGAAGCTGACAAAGCCACCCAGTTCATTGAGCGGATCCAGCACATCTGCCAACAGGTTCAGGATATCCTACAGAAGTCCAATGACAAGTACAAGCAGTGCCATGATCAATATCGGGTGCCACATAAGTTTCAAGTGGGTGACAAAGTTTGGTTGCACTTGCAGAAAGAACGCCTTACAGGACCCCAACGGAAGATTTTCCCACTCTGTTATGAGCCATACACCAACACCAAGGCTATGGGGGATAATGATTTTGATCTCAACATTCCTCCTTTCCTTGGCCTGCACCCAGTGTTCAACGTGGATCTCCTTTGCCCTTAGTTCCCACCATTATTGGACACCTCAGAAGTAGTAGAACAACTGACACCAACAGAGCTCAACCCTAACTTCATACAATAGGAATCCATTTATCAGATTGTGTACACACATATCAAGGGCACTCAACAGTAAAGGATTCATCTTTATCGAGTCGTCAAAGCAGGGCATCTCCTACACCAAGGCAAGTGGCTCACCCAGGGCCAAATTTAGCAGAAATTTCCTCATCTGATGGGGGAACTCAAAGAAATGGAGACCATTTCTTTCTAAGGAGGGAGGATTGATCCAGGTGGATATCGGTGGCCACCCACCTTTACCAACTGGATCAAAACAGTTTTCTGGCAATTTTGGTAATTTACTATTTTTAGTAGTTTTTAACTTCCATGGCCATTTTGAGGGCCTAAATGAAGGTTTTTCGAGATCAAGGTTCTCAATTATAGTTGAAGGCTCTGATTGAGCCCCCTAAATGAATATCCTTGATGATACCTTTCCAACGAACTATCATGCGCCTAAAACGGAGATCGTATGCAAAAGTTACGACCCCGAGAAGTTGATGTACTAACTTACCCAAACAGGGCCCACATGACTTTTGGTGCTTCATATCCTAGGGTTAGGTTTTTGGATGTCTAGGGTTTTTGACATTCCTGTTTATTGTAAAAATGCCTTAAGAGCCTCATTGTAATCATCTTCTTGCGAATGAGTGCAGTTGTCACATCTCTTCTCAGAGATAAGCCACCACCATTCCAGCAAGCTTGTTTTCCACTGCATTTTACAGTTTCAGCTTATTTCTTTATTGAATAGAAAACCAGTTTTACTATATCTCTATTATTTTGTGTTAAGAAATTGTTAATAATCTATATTCATTTCATTTTGCTCATAAAATCTGGATCATCATCTCTATCCAAATGGTTGATCAATGCCTCAGACATCCGTTGAAAGGACCTCATCAGCGCAACCACATCACCCACCACTATATGTTCCTTCCCGACAACCTGTTTGTATCCCTGGGGGTTAGACCCCTCAGGCGTGGATGATATTAGGGGTGTCACGCCTCCTCCCCTCACACCTCGTCATCTGCCTCTGCGACGTTCTCTAACCATGATTACATGCATGAATACAAATGAATTTAATTAGCAACCTTATAATCAAAAATCAAATCAACGAAATATGTAGTGATACCAAGTCGCGAGTTGAATCGGCTATGATACCATCTGTAGCGGCCCCATCGTTACGACTACTTGCGACGCAACACAAAAGCAATTTTTTTTTAAATCAAGACGACAACAGTTAAACAACGCAACTTGACAACGAACACAATGGACGTAGATCAGGCAACATTAAACAATGACTTAGACACTAGCACATCAGGCAACTGGATGAAACACGTGATAATTAATAGACAGATAAAAATGAATACCCACCCGACACAAGAAAGACAACGCCTGCAAGCTAAAGGACAACATCAACCATCTGAAACAACGGCTTCGATGACCAGTAACTAGAAACCTCTATGGAACGCAAACCAATGCATTGAGGCGTTACAGAATCAAGTACCAACATCAATTACAACAAACAACACCCACATCGGGAAGCGCAGACTCCGACCAGGTTATCATTCACCTCTATCCATCAGGCCACGCAATGATCCCCTCATCAGGAATCATGTCATCATCAAGCGATAGGCGTGACAGTAACCAAGGCGCAACACAACACATCTAGACCAATAACCCAAGAAATATTCAACGAGCTAGGAGACCGAATTAACTGTCAACCACATGACGAAAAACCCAAGCACCCAATCGACAAGTCAACAAGACGCAAGGGAAACTAATGACTATAACATTTATACAACACATTAAATTCCTTGCACAACAATTATATTGCAAACATACATCAATCTGTACACATTAAAATAATTATTATCAACAATTAGTTCATTGTAGCTATTTTCCAATTCCAATATCATATACGTATTTTCCTAAGGAGGAATTTGTTATCTTGTAAACTGAAACAAATATGAAACATGTCTTTTAAAACAATAAACAAATGTCTTTAAAAATTGAGTATGCTATCTTTAAACTGAAACAATATAATAAAATTGTTATCTAAGGAACGCATTTAAAATCGTTATCTATATAATATGTATGTTGATATTACTATAATTGTTGTATTTATTACGTATTTATTGATAATTATTACTGTATTCAAATCGTTGACTAATCGTTGACTATCAATATGCTATCAATCGTTGTCAATATGGTATCATCTGACTGTGAGTAAAATCGTTGTCAACATACTTACCAATATTCTATTAATAAAATCGTCATTAATAAAATATGTTATCACTATGCTATCAACATGTTATTAATAAAATTGTCATTAATAAAATATGTTATCACTATGCTATCACTATGCTATCATGTTATTAATAAAATCGTCATTAATAAAATATGCTATCACTATGCTATCAACATGTTATTAATAAAATCGTTGTCACTGTGCTTATTAATAAAATCGTTGTCTATTAAACCATATGATTCGATGTCCTTTAAACAATCAATTATATCGTTGTCTTTTACACAGGATTAACAAATATAAAAAGGACTTTAGCAAGAAGTTAAAATATGTATCGTTGTCATGATATCGTTGTCTTAAAAAGGTTAACAAATATAAAATAATTTAGCAAGGAATTAAATATATATCTTGTTGTCAACAAAGATGGTAAATTGTTGTCTATAATAAATGGTAAGTCGTTTTCCATTCACTACAGGATATCGTCGGCAGTCAATCATTCATACCAAAAAGGAAGATCATTGTCATACACGGCATACAATGAAATAATTACGCCCAACCAATTACACAATCAAGAAAAAACACAGTTGTTACACAGTCACAAACGCGAGAATTAATTCGTTGTCATTCCATTGAATAAATTTGTTGTACATTAACCAATCTATTGATTGATGAAGCTATAAAATCGCGGTCTATCACAGGTAGGTGTCCAATCAATAATCATTATGGGAAACACTATGTGAAAGCTGAGTAATTCGCCCCAAAAATCGTGGGGTAAACTCTGTGTGATTTGCAAGAAATTGTGGTTGCATACTGTGTAAAGTGCCACGAAAATCGTGGTATGAAGGCTGTGTATTGGGCCACGAAAATCGCAGTTTGGAAGCTATGCAAAGTGCCACGAAATAGTGGTTTTAAGGCTATGTAACGGTCCACAAAATTAGCAGTATGGAAGTTGTGTTAAGCGCCATGAATTAGTGGTGTGAGTGTTGTGTGTTGGGCCACGAAAATCACAGTTTGGAAGCTGTGCAAAGTGCCACGACTTACTGGTGTGAAGGTTGTTTGTTGGGCTATGAAATTTGCAGTATGGAAGTTGTGTAAAGCGCCACGAATTAGTGGTGTGAGTGTTGTGTGTTGGGCCACGAAATCACAGTATGAAGGTTGTGTAATGCCAAGCAAATTGTGGGGTACATGCGGTGTAGGAGCTACCCCTTATGTAGAGATTATCAATCCGGAAATTGTTGGGATTGGTCAATCGTTTACCATTCACACAAAGATTTATCAGACATGTACACCAACGATTGTCATACGAAATTTGTAAGAATGCCATGGAAATTTCATACAAAATATATAAAAATATCTACGATTGACGTATAGAACCTTGTGAAGAATATAATAAGAATGCACCCACGAAATTTCAATGCAGAAAGACTAAATATATCAAACAAGTAGATGCTTGACAAACCTTTTATACTGATGTGAAAATACAAACCAACAAATAAAATCTGTTGTTTAACATTTAAAAAGGAATCGTTGTCTAAAATCACAATGGTAATCATTCACACAGAAGGTGCAAGATTAAACATTCAGTATTTAATCAGTCAACGCAGAGACAAATTTTTTTGAAGGACGCAGAGATTGGCATAAATGAAATGCAGAGATTAGAGTTCAATCAATCAAAAACTAATCAATCAAAGTGCATAGATACTCATTCACAATAAGGCGCAAAGGTCAGGGATTAATCACAAGAGAAAAACGTAGAGATAAGTAACGGATAGATGGCTAGGCGAAAAATGTATCCTTCACCTATTATCCATGCACAGGAAAGAAGGGTATTTGAATATATAGGTCTTTAAACATCAAAGTGACGACCGTCAATTCGGCTCCTGGCCGACTGCTCAGACACGAACTAATAGCTAAGGGGATAAGGGACGGAAGATAAACCACAATTTTTCTTCGTAAATATCAATAAAAACAAACGCAGAGAATTCATTGCAATCAGGGGTTGGCTTCTCCATGGGAAATCAATCAAATACAGTGAGCATAAGGAATTACAAATACCGTAGGAAAGCAGGTGAAAGAAAGCTCATGGCAATGAAATCTTCGACCGAGCACAGAAAAATAACATGTGTAATTTAAAATTTCATTACAAGTAACAACTTTAACAGGTGTACCTTAGCCAAACGGGAATTCTCTGAAGTTGTTGTCTCATGCACGCTCCATCCAACTCTTGCTTTTCAACTGATGTGACTTCATCGGTACCTCCCAGCCAATGCTAGGGGTACTCTTCTTCCCCCTGAGCCCCCTGAGCCCCCCAAGCCGCAAAGGGGCCATGCACACAATACCAGAGAACTGCTAGCACCCAGCTCACCTCGCAAGGTCGAGCTAGCACTCGTTACCCAAGCTGGGTATCCCAACTCCCACAAGAGAAGTTCAGTCAAGACAAAAATTCAGCAGCGTAACATTACGCAAAAATATGAGATCCATACTCCCCCTCCTCCATCATTTTTATAGATTTTTTAAGCAATTAGTTTCCCAAATTCTCATTAAATTCTTTTTCCAGTTAATTAATTTCAAAAAACCTCCCCCATACACATGTCACCCATCCCCTAGTTGCACCAGAAAAACAATTTTATTAATTATTTATTTATTCTTATTTCTCTCACCCACCTAAAAAGCATTCCTAAAAACTCTCCTTGGTGTCCTAATATTCCCTTACAAATCTTAAATGACTTACACCTTACTTAATTCTTAGTTGAGTTTATAAATAGAAAGTTCCCAAGGCAAGATTCCTTACTAAGTTAAACATTCAGTTCTTTCTTTAGGTTTCCCCTTTTTCTTTAAGTTTCCTATTTCTTTTAAGTTTTTTTTTTTTTCCTTTTTAACTAAAAATTAATTTAGCAAGTGTAGATGAAACAACCATTTACCCTCTTTTCTTTTTAACTAAAATTAAATTAGCAAAAATAGATAAAAACAACCATTTCCCTTTTTTTTAATTTTAATCCTCCATTAATTTGACTTTAATAAATAAATTTGAATTTCTTACCCCCCCTTCTTGTTACATGTTTACTTATTATTATTATTATTATTATTATTATTATTATTATTACCACATGTTCTACTTAGACCTAGATTTTAATTTCACTAGGTTGGGTGACATTTTTATTAGGGAAAATTGTTTTTAAATATTACTTATCACATCATTCATTTTAAGGCCATCTAGGTTTATTCACTTACTAGTTAAAATCACAACGTGCCCTTCAAAATGCACTAGGTGCTCCAAGGGTTCCACTCGCCTCTTTTTGTTTTCCTTACGCGACGCGCCCTTCAGGACGCACTACGTGCTCCAAGGGTGCCACTCGCCTCTTGACTGACTTGGTAGACATCAAACCCCTAGAATCAATACTCCGCCAGGTGATCTTGTGGGAGACTAAGGGCCTCTAAGGAATAAGACCCATGCCTTATTGCGCGCCCTTTAGAATCATCGTGAGCGACTATCCGAGTCTGCCCTCACAGCATCGTGGGTCTTCTTGAACTAGGTAATCGTTCACCTACAGTTCGAGCCACAGCGGGAGTGCTAGTAGGTTGTGGCAGGGCTGCTGCCACACCTCTCCCTCAAACTATATGGTTGTCCTGCATGACCCCTCTACTCCACATGTGAGTTTGGTCAGCAAGTTATCGTCATCCTGCATCATCAACAAATCATGTCAGCAATAGTAGTCAATCATCATAACATCTAATCATAAGTGCGTATGTCACATCAACAACATTCAACCCAATCGTCCTCTCCCTGACTCAGTCCGGAGTCCAAGGGGTTTCATCGATGCCTCTGCATCCTCGAGGTCCAAAGTCCTGCACACTCAGGAGAACCCAGTCAATAGCACATGTCTATGTAATACAACCAAATAACATATCATCAAATCCATAATATCTCATAATCACAATCAAATGACCAATCATATAATAATTTGGGTCACTTGCAAGCAAATGTCCTCAAAGAATAAGTTCATTCAGTGTGCGCAAAAGTGGGATGTTACACATCTAGACCCAATCAAAGTCAAATATACGCAATGTTAAACATGTATCAAATTTTAATTGACATGTAAACTATATATATATATATCACCAATGCTATTGGGCATTTGGTTAGTTCGGTGCCAGTAGGTGCCCAGTTTTGCTAAGGACAACATCCAAAAATATGGGGAAGCATCCCCTGTACTGTATAAATATTGGAAACATGTGTCAATTTTAAGAAACCAACATTTCAGACTACATTAAATTAAGTCCATCATCATGGCAATCACTCAATCTGAAGATTGGGATCAAGGATAATGAAGAAAAATGAGTAAATAAATACGAAATTTAACTGGAGTTTCTTCTTAAGATAGTGAGGTCAGCCCACTACTTTTTGCTGGAAAAATTCTAGTCAATGGATCATATTAGATAGCGTTGCCTTTCAATTTGATTTATAGCAAGCCTCCATGTGTCACTAAGCTTCAGTCCTTCATCTCTGTTCAATGTGTTACTCTTAATCTATATTTCCAGAGCCTCTCTCATTCTTCTTTTATTATAGTTCTCTTCTTTGGCAATTAACGAGACTTTACCCATGCAAATTTGATCAGTGGTGTTGTGTGAGTGTTCAACTAGAGTTGATTTCATTATATGATCATGAGTTATGTCGGGAGTATGTACCTTAAGACAAACATTCAAACAATGCCTAGTTTCCCCAATATAGGCCATCCCACATGAGCAAGGTATTTCATACACCCCTTTCATTTGTCTAGGATCCACTGCATCTTTTATGGAATCGGTGAACCTCCTAATAGTGTTTTGGGGTGCGAATGCAACAACAATGTTTCTTATTTTTAAGGATTTGGCAATTCGATTTGTTGTTCCCTTGATATACGGAAGAATAGTTTTAGGAATATTAAATTCTTGTATGCATTTTCCAAATTGTGCTTACTCGGTTTCCTTCTCGATCTGCTCGTTGTGGTGTCCATTTTTCTTGAAGACCTTTTTGAGGTGATCAAATTCTTGTTCAAGATGATCTATATCTAAGATTATTGTTTCTCTACATGCAAGTGTCTGGATCACCCCAACTTTTTGAGCTGGGTGGTGGTGAGATTCCACATGGAGGTATCTATCAGTGTGGGTCTACTTTTTGTACACTTGATACCCTAATATCCCATTCTCTTTCTTGGTGAGAAGCACATCAAGAAAGGGAAGCTTCCCATCCTCTTCCATTTCTATTGTAAATTTGATATGTTTTGAAAGGCTATTTAAATGTATTAGGAACTCTTCTAGCTTTTATTTTCCATGCCGCCATTTTGCAAATATGTCGTCAAGATATATTTTCCATTCTTTTGGGGTAAGAGGGAAACAATTTATGGCCCTTGATTCAAAATCTTCCATATAGATGTTTTCCACGACCGACGACAATGGGGAGCCCATAAAAACATCGTGAATCTGTTGATATAAATTCCCTTTATAAGAAAAATATGTTGACTTTAGACAACATCTTACCAGATATGTAGATTCATTATATGTGATGTTTTTTATTATATCAATGGCATCATCCATTGGGATCTTAGTGTACAATGATACGATGTCAAAGATTACTAGAATGTCATCATCTTGCACCTCTTGGTTTTTAATCCATTCAACGAATGAGGCATAGTTATTTACAAAGGATGATGTGTTTCCTACAAAAGGGAGAAGATTCTTAGCCAAGAATCTTGTGAGTAAATAGGTAGGTGAACATATAGTATTCACAATAGGTTTGAGTGGAATCCCTTTTTTTTGTTTCTTAGGTAGTCCATATATGCGGGGTATGATTACGTTCTTTAGGATCAACTTCTTTTTGGTTGCATCATCTAAAGTTGATTCTTTAATAGTCTTTGTCACTTCTTTCATGATTTTGATACTGGGGTCCTTTTCGATGATTTTATAGCTCCCGCACATTGGATGTTCCATCATGCTTCTATGGTAAACCTCCTTGTCCAAGATAATTGTGGCATTACCTTTATCTGCTTTCATAATTTTAATATTTTTATTTTGTTTTAATTCCATAAGCACCTTTATTTCATTCTTGCTCAGATTGCTTACGGGTAACTTTGCTCTATGTAAAATAACAACGCACTCATGTCTTATCTCTTCTGCACAATCATCAGGTAGATCTTTGATAGTGTCTTCTACATTACACATTAGGTCCTTCAACGGAATTTTCTTGGGAACCACAGTGAAATTTAGACCTTTCTCAAGGATATTGTGAGATGGAGCATACAACACATGACTCGATAGGTTTACCATTGTTTTTATTTATGATTCCTCCATGTTCACATTGTTTCCCCTCTTCTGGCTCTGCGTTATGTCCATAAATTTTGATTGTTTTCTATTCGTAGCAGAGTGCAACATTCTATCCACCTTCAAGGAAGTCGCAGCATCAAAATCCAACCATAAGTCAATGCGGGTGGAGGATGATAGCTTCAAATGGAGTTTAAATAGTTTTTGAGAAGTCTTTTCCTCTGAGATTTTCCTTGCAAAAAACATAGCATTATAAATAAAAAATAATGACATAAAATTATGGTTTAACAACAAAGTAGTTAAATCTTTTGACACGTATCTTGATGCTAAATCACAGGGTTCACCGAATTTCGAACCGCATGGTTCAAAATTCGGTGAACCTCAAAAAAAATTCAAATTTGGCCAAGTTCGTCGAACCCTTGTTGTCACCATGTTCGTCGAACCTTTGTCATCACTCTATATCATGTTTGCAGCTGCTAGTCCACATGGAAAAACCTTCAGGCTTCCACTCAGGTCTCCACCTAAACCCTCACTACTCGGGCCTCTGCTCAAACCTCTGCCCCTCGTTGCTCGGCCCTCCAGGCTCCACCTAAACCCTTGTCACTCGAACGTTCGCCACCGGTTTTGGAGTTTGAACTAAAATTTGTTAGCTTTTCAGCTCTTAAGGTACTCCACATGTGTGTCTTGTATGCGGAATTTATTTTGTACCTACACTACTAGACACTTGACTTTGTAATGGGTTTTTATAAAGTTGTGATAAAGTGATTATTTTATTAAAGTGACTTTTTAATAAAGTTTGTCTTATAATATTAAAGTAACTTTATTTCATAGTGCACTTATGTTATAAAGTGAAAATGTACTTTAATATTTTAAGTGATTTATTTTGGAGGGAATGAATCATGTCCCTTGATCTTGTAAAGGCAAGATTAGATATTGGCCTTTGGATTTAGGGTTGGAGAAGGTGAAAATCCACTTGGGAGGTAAAAGGTCATCTTCAGATTTTATAAAAGAATGCATTGGGTAGTGTGCAAGATATATTGAGGAGGAGATTGAGAGATTTTCTGAGTAAGCTTGAGAGAGGAAAGAGGGTGCATTTCCCAAGAGATATTGGGCACAAATCCCAAAGAGAAATTTATGTTTTGTCAGTGTTGTAATTTATTGTTGTGAGGGAGGTCCTACTATATGGATCCGTACAGTCCGTACAGCAAAAAAGAGGACACGGAAATCGAGGCAAGTGTGGGCACAAAAATCGAGGCAGCTTGGGATATTTGTTGTTGAATGTTACAAACATAACCATTAACTAATAAATAAATCATAAATAACTAACCTAGGGTTAGTGAAGAGACACATGTCACACCCTTTCACTCTCATGACCAGTCAATGCCTATAAAGCATACCGTCACAAGAGTATTGTAATCATCATCTATTATTCATTTTATCTATCAATATATTTATTCAGAATATTTGTCTACAAATTAATAGTTAATAACAACATTGTTGTTACAGTGGTATCAGAGCCAAATCCTTGGCTATTCCACTACAACCATTTGTACGTTGTTTGTTGTCGTCTAAATTGTTACCTTCACCGTACAACTCTGATGCTATCTTTGAGGCTGCTTCATACCATCGTAACTTCCGCCAGTCGTTGTACGCTCCACCCGCAATTCTATCTGCACTCATTCCTGTCCAGTTGTCCTTTTCGTCTACACGTTCGTCCCCCCCCTCCGCCCCGACTGACCACACCCCCCGACCACACTCCCCCCAGCGTTCTCATCACCTATCTCCCACGACAACTCATGTCCCGCTCATGTCCAACTCACCAGCTCTTGTCTGGTCCTACCCCGCGATGTAACATGTGCATCGTACCCCTGACCTGTTCTTCCGACCTTTGATTCCCATTGCTGAGTTTTTGTAAAGTCGTGTCCCCTCGGGCCTCAATTAAATTATATTAATTGTAATATATATTAATTATAATATATATCTTGTGTTAAACTATTATATGTATGTTTATTATTATTATATATATATATAATAAAACTAATATAAATATATATTTATAATAATTAATATATATTTTATAATATATAATTAATATTTTAAAAAAAATTGCAAGGATGGTCAACAACGAAGAACTTAAGGCCGACGTGAACAAATGCAGAGATGACATCAATGGTGTAAGGCACTGGCTCAACAATGTGTAAAAAACGCAAAAATACATGAGTGAAAAAATTGACAAATTACTAGAGACTGACAACAAAATTGAGCAATTAATACAACAAGGTGAGAGATTATTAGCACTCTCTGAAAACAATAAAAGTGAAACAAAAATAAGACTTGATGAACATAGTCAAAAAATTGAAAAATTAACGGAACGTGTCGAGGCCTTATTTGCACAACCCTTAGCTTATCGAAGACCACCACTAAGTCCGAAAATATCACAAATAAATTCAGAAAGTCAAGGAAACCAGGAAATTCCAAAGGAAAAGTTTTTGAGAAATATGCACATCCCCAGATTCCAAGACATAGATTACCAGAAATTTAAAGAGTTACCAAAGTATGACGGCAAGGACCATAGAGGAGTTGTTGTTTGGATAAACAAAATGGACGAAATTTTTGAATCAAACCCCTCGCTAGGTGAATGAGAGAAGGTAATGACAACCTCCAACAGTCTAGAAGGAGAAGCTTATGATTGGCACCTTTGGTGGTCCAGGAAATGTGATGCTCGTTCCTTCCATTGGAAGAACTTCACAACAGCCCTACTTAAAATATTTCATGACGAAGAGGATGACGACCTGTATAACAAGTTTGTGCATCTCAAACAGAAGGGAAACGTAAACAATTATACGCATGAATGGGAGGTCCTAGCAACAAGGCAATGCGGATTCACTGATGAGAAACTCATCAAAATGTACATATGTGGCTTAAAAGATTACATCTGTAGCGAAATTAAACTATGGAATCCTAAACCTATTGAAGATGCTAGACATGCAGCAAGGCTAATTGAACAGAAAAACGAGCTCAATAAACCATCATTTGCAAGTCCAAAAGCATCAAATAGATACTCAAATGAAAAACCAAATAAATATTCTACAGACAAGTCTAGGGACAATTGGTTCCCAGGGCACCAATATGATAATAAAAAATTATATACTTGCAAAGCAAAGAAGGAATTAGACACATCTAGTAGTGAATCAAAAAGAGAGGACAAAAAGAAAAACACTTGTCGTAAGTGTGGAGAAAATTGGACACTGAGGCATAAATGTGAAGACACATTATTACGCTACTTTAGAATAAAGGATGGAAAGCAAGTAGAAGTTTTGAAAACAGAGGAAGAAATCACTATAACATACAATGCATATTTTGACCATGATGAAATACCACAAAAAGCTTCACTAGCTTCAATCTCATGTGTCCAAAAAAATCGAAATGGAGAAAACGAACTTCAAAAGATAAGTACTCCAAAAAGAAACCAAGTATACCAACCAATTGCAAAATATATCCACCACATCTCAGAAAGGATGCATTGAGCCAATCTACAAGAAACGAAGAAAGCAAATCTACAATTTTGCTCGCAACAATGACAGGAAAAGCACAACCTAAGACCCTAAAACTTAAAGGAGTCGTAAAATATAGAAATATAACAATACTCGTAGATTCTGGCAATACTCGTAATGTATAGACATTGATCTCGCTAAACAACTAAGCCTTTTCGTATACCCCACCAAGGACCTCACCATTAAAGTTGTCACTGGACAAAAGGTCAAAAAGTTTGGACAATGTCATAAAGTCTCAGTTCAAATACAAGAACTGGAACTACAAACAACATTCTACGTTTTACCACTCAAAGGAATGGATATGGTGCTTGGTGTGGAATGGTTGATACAACTGGGAAGTTATGCCACAAACCTTGAAGAACAATTCTTGGCAATTAATTGGCAAGGACAACACTATAAACTATATGGCGTCAACAATTCCACTCTCAAGAATAATAGAGTACAACCCACAAAAAAGGGACAAGTAACACATACAACATGCTTAACTATAGAGAAGCCTATTTTACAATGCTTTGAGGACAAAGCATTCTGTAAAAGGGTGGCAATGTTACAAACATAACCATTAACTAATTAATAAATCATAAATAACTAACCTAAGGTTAGCAAAGAGACACATGTCACACCCTTTCACTATCGTGACCAGTGAATGCCTATGAAGCATATCGTCATGACAGTATTGTATTCATCATCTATTATTCATTTAATCTATCAATATATTTATTCAGAATATTTGTCTACAAATTAATAGTTAATAACAACATTGTTATTACATTGAAGGACAGTCAGTACATTGGCATATTGGCTTGGATTTCGAGGTGTTATTTTTCTGAGTGGGTCGTACAGCAATACGAACTTGGCACATTTTTCGAGCCAGAAATGTTTGGGACAGTTTTGGGTGTTGTAAGTGGATTTCTCTTGCTGGAAATTGTATTTATTGTTGTTGATATGTACTTTCCTGAAGGTGAATAATAGATATATCTCTCTCTCACTGGGTTTCCCCACATTGGGGTTTTCCCTGGCATTTGCCTAAATTTTTTAGTTATTCATGGTTGGATTAATGTTGTTCATTGTGTTTATTATGTTGCATAATTACTTAGCAATGTGTATTTATGCTTATGTTAATTTATGAATGTGGGCTTAGACATTTCAGAGTTTATACAAGAAAGTTATCTCTAGATTGTTAAGTGTATGACAGAATTATTAGCTTGTTGATTTTGTCATTTAAATCTTTACATGGTATTAGAGCTTGAGCTCTGAGAGACAGTGAGCAGTGAGATTTTTGGGCAAGTTTGAAGGGGGAAAATTTGTGATTGTTTTCCTTGAGCTGTGACAGGGAATATGGCTGTATGTATTAGATTTGATGATCGGTTGGATGACATTTCCAACTATTTGCAGTGGAAGGTTCGGATGTCAGTTGTTCTCAAGGAGAACAAGATTTGGAACTATGTAAGTTCTGTTGTTGTGGTTCCCATAGCAGATCATGTTGCTTTGTATTTGCATGAGGTCAAAGAGGCCAAAGCTCAGAGGATTATCCCGGATGGGGTGAAGGATCACCTTATCCCACATTTGGTTGAGAAGAAGACAGCCAAAGAGATGTGGGATGCACTTAAGAACTTATTTGAGGCGAAGAATGAAAACTAGAAGATGGCCTTGAAGGCTAAGTTGCATGGTACCAAGATGGGTAAGGAGGAGAGTGTTTCTTCTTATCTTACTCGGGTAGCTCAAGTAAAAGATGAGTTGGCTACAGCTGGAGAGGTCATATCAGACTCAAAATTGGTGAGGATAGCCATGAAAGGCTTCACCAAGGAATGGGAAGTCTTCGTGAAGTGTGTGGTGGGTCATGAGCATCTTCCAGATTGGAGCAGACTGTGGGACGATTTCACTCAAGAGGAGATCCGGGAAGGATCTCAGAGCAGTGGACAGAAGACAGATGGAGCTTATGAGAATGTTGTTCTTGCTGCAAAGAGAAGGAAGAAAGGAAGTTCTGGGAGGGACTTGAGTAAAGTCATATGTTATTGTTGTGACCAGTTGGGGCACCTTGCTTCTCATTGTCCTGAGAGAAAGAAGAAGAAGAAGGAACATGAGGGGCATGAGACAGCTGCTACAGCAGCCATGGAGGACTTTGCTTCCAAGCATGACACAAAATTCTTTGGTTACTCTAATATCCAGTGTTGGTAGTGGAGGATTTTGGGGTGATATCAGATGGATTGTGGATAGTGGAGTCTCTTGCCACATGACAAGAATCTAGCGAGTATTCCTTATTATCACAGAGACAGGTCCTGACCGACTGGTGGAGAGTGAAGGTGGTATGGTGCGCGTTGTACGTGGAGTTGGAAAGGTTAGATTCCGACTAGTGTATGGAGGATTCCTGGAGCTTGATGGAGTTCTCTTTGTTCAAGGGTTGAGAGTTAACTTGCTCTCAGTCTCAACCTTGGAGGATGTAGGATATTGTACATTGTTCAAGAGGGAACATGTCTTTATCTACAGGGACGGAGTGGACCCGGTGGAACTGCCACTGATCGGTGATTGGGTGGACAGGTTGTATATGTTGCGAGGACAACCTTCAAGGTATGATTCAGCGTCGAATGAGGAGCATGAGGAGGGACTGCGGTGGGCCCCAGGATTCAGTCTTGCATTCCGAGAGAAAAGAGGGAGTCTTTTCTAAGCACTGGCAGGAGGCTCAGCTAGTGTGATCGAACCAATGCTCAGGGTGGAGTGGATTCTCCTAGGAGCTTAGGGTTCAGTGTAGTTGTCAGGAGAAGATCTTCTAGTTCGAGTTATGTGTAGGTGTTGAGGATAGTTCCAGGTTCAGAGGGAGCTCCTAATGAGCACAGTGTGATGGAACAAGATGATGGTGATTGCAGCAAGTACATCCCTCGCTAAGAGGGAGTGTTAGCTTTTTAGCTCGGAAGGTACTCTGCATGTGTGTCTTGTATGCAAAAGTTACTTTGTACCTACACTACTATACACTTGACTTTGTAATGGGTTTTTATAAAGTTGTGATAAAGTGGTTCTTTTATTAAAGTGACTTTTTAATAAAGTGTACCTTCTAATATTAAAGTGACTTTATTTTATAAAGTGCACTTATGTTATAAAGTGAAAATGTACTTTAATATTTTAAGTGATTTATTTTGGAGGAAATGAATCATGACCCTTGATCTTGTAAATTCAAGATTAGATCTTGGCCTTTGGATTAAGGGTTGGGGAAGGTGAAAAGACACTTCAGAGGTAAAATTTCATCTTCAAATTTTATAAAAGAATGCATTGGATAGTGTGCAAGATATATTGAGGAGGAGATTGAGAGAGATTTTATGAGTAAGCTTGAGAGAGGAAAGAGGACAGCAAAGAAAACACATTTCCCAAGAGATATTGGGCACAAATCCCAAGGAGAAATTTATGTTTTGTGAGTGATGTAATTTACTGCTGTGAGGGAGGTCATGCTGTATGGATCTATACAGTCCGTACAACAGAAAAGAGGGCACGAAAATCAAGGCAACTTTGGATATTTGTTGTTGAAGGACAGTACGTACAACAACATATTGGCTCGGATTTCAAGGTGTTTTTTGTCTATGGGTGGATCGTACAACAGTACATAACGTTTTTCGAGGCAAAAATGTTTGAGACAATTTTGGGTGTTGTAAGTGGATTTCTCTTGCTGGAAATTGTATTTATTGTTGTTGATATGCACTTTCCTGAAGCTGAATAATAGATCTCTCTCTCTCTCTCTCTCTCTCTCTCTCTCATTGGGTTTCCCACATTGGGGTTTTCCCTGGGATTTGCCTAAATTTCTGAGTTATTCATGGTTGGATGAATATTGTTCATTGTGTTTATTCCGCTGCATAATTACACCGAAAGGTGTACACCTATTGACAATGGGCACAATTAATCACCTTTTAATCTAAAATTATAATCATATGGCTAACAATTGAAGATGCTGGCATATTCTTAGTCGTACTCTCTAATCAATGGATGAAATATAATGCTCATAACTTCCTTGCATTTCTGAATGCTTCCGTTACCTTGTTTACTTTTTCACATTTACTTAATATGATTAAGAAATTACTTCTCTAACACTTGATTGACAGGTTAACTGATTAAGAAAAATTAAAATGTATATAACTTTGCATTACCACGTTCCTTGAGATTAAGCGTTTGTAGCTGAACACAGTTCAACTAACATGGCAGTGGCATTTCAAGGTTATCGCTATGGATACCACGTGTCATTTTGGACAGCGTTTCATGAATGTGAAGCGTGCGGTGTGGTGAAGCCATTCCCGTGCTTCAATTAACTCATTAAAATCCCTCATCAATTTCATGTATAATCGATCGGCGTTTAGATTTCACCTTAGGTTTTCCTGAAAAATAAATATGGTGTTTTACACGCAGGACAGTTTGATGGAAGCAACGAGACCGCCTTCTGAGTTCCGGGATTGAATGGTTCTTCTTTAAAACCCGGGAAAGTTTGCAAACGTGATTATCACCAAATGGCCACAAATCAGATGGCATGAATACAAATCCCCTTACTGGGCTTGATTTTTTAATGGTTTCACGATCATCTTTCGGATGGCTTGATTTTTTAATGGTTTTCAACTATCACACTTGTGATCAGAATATTTTAATTCACTCATAATCACATTTTTTTAACAGAAATGGTTATGAGTTTTATTATAAAAAGGTTGAGGTTATAAAAATAGCAAAAACATGCTATAATATACAAAATTTCAAAATGGCATTTTTCTGTAAAAAAAAATAAAAATGTGATTATGAGTGAAATATTAATGTATTCATATTTTTTTTAATGCCTCTCTTTCACTCTACTTCTCTTTTTCCAACCAACTTTTTCTAACTCCTTTCGTTCATCTTTTGCAAGTCATCCTTTGGCGTTCACCAGCCACGAATTTGTGGCTGTGCTAGTTACTTAGCAATGTGTATTTCTGCTTATGGTAATTTCTGAATGTGGGTTTAGACATTTCAGAGTTCATATCTCTAGGTTGCTAAATGTATGATAGAATTATTAGCTCGTTGATTTTGTTATTTAATTTTTTACAAAATCCCACTCGAGTCTCGGCCTTAGCCCTCCACCTCACAGTTTAAACTGCAGCCCAACAAACAATCCAGGATTCAATTTCAAAATTTTATATTTTTCTTTATTTTAAAAGTTTATATAAATATAAATAATAATAATAATAATAATATAATATATTAAAAAAATAAATTATTATTATTATTATATATATAATAATATAATATATTAATAATAATAATAATAATATTATTATTATATATATAACCAAACTTAAAGTCAAATCTTATTGGAAAATTTGAATCCTCGAACTTAATCCCTCTACCTTGAGGAACCTTGTGACATAGTCTTGATTATATTATAATAATTGGTAGCTAAATTGATTATTATTTGGATGTTATACTAGAGTTTCTATTTAAATTTTGTGCTAAGGTTCTCTATTATGTATTCTATTGTCTCAACACTTAAGGGTACCTTTTGTTAATATATTAAAGTCAAATCTTATTGGAAAATTTGAATCCTCGAACTTAATCCCTCTACCTTGAGGAACCTTGTGACATAGTCTTGATTATATTATAATAATTGATAGCTAAGTTGATTATTATTTGGATGTTATACTAGAGTTTCTATTTAAATTTTGTGCTAAGGTTCTCTATTATGTATTCTATTGTCTCAACACTTAAGGGTACCTTTTGTTAATATATTAATATGTTATAGATACCTTAAATTAAGCTTATGCATCAGTAGAAATTTCGACACAACTAAAAAGACCTAAAAATTCCAAGTTTATGTGTTAGCAACAACTCTAACTGTCTCAACATTGCATACAAAACCCCATATACCTGGGATCCCCACCATCACAAATAAGCAAACACATGGACTTAATGATCTAAGTTATAGCTACCCAATCTTAAAACTGCCTTATAATTGGATCTTACATACTATTGTGTGTAAGAAGTTTTAAACTCCATCATATCTATCTTAACTCCATTACCATACAAGACTATATATAGTCTTCTAGCTAACAATATTAATTTTTTCTTAGTCTCTTCATAACATTGGCATAGAAATCCTTCCCTAGTTCCCATGCACAATCTCTCAACCAAATCTTGAAATACATTTTATCATTTTCATGACATTGGCATAGAAATCTTTTCTTAGTTCCCATGCACAATCTCTCAACCAAATCTTGAAATACATTTTATCATTATAATGATAATTGTACAGTATTAAGTAAAATGCTTTGAACTTCAGTTTTGTAATTACCAGTGATTGCAGGTTTCTCCATAGCCCATCTAAACTTAATCAGTGGGTTCCTTCTGAAATTTTAAGCTTCCTCATAATCATTAACTTCCTCAAGTTGGTGGTTGAACCTTTTTAAAATCCATACTTCCTCAACCATTAACTCTTTAAGATAATGGAAAAWATATATAATAAAATGTCCTTTATTTTGTTAATTGATATTTATATGAACCCCGTTTAACTAGTTAATTTATAATCCAAAATTCTATACCTCCTTAATCCTCCCTTTCTAATTCTGAGGAGGTTGAGAAGAGCACGTAAAAGAGATGAGAGGATTATAATAACCACATTGCAAGAAGATATTTAGAAGTTGGCCTAACATAAAATATTTAGTTTAGTCGGTTAACACCACAAAAACTATCGAAAAGAACATGGGCAATAGCAGAAAAGAAACATGAATAATCCTAGCATCCCACACAGTAAAAATGACCTGTCTTGCTCAGGTGGTTGAATGGTTTTACGGGGTTCACATGCACAAGCAAAGCAGCAGTTTTGTGCCAGATGCACCTTCTCTCACCGTGCCAATACTCTGCTCGTGCATCCGAGTTCCTGTTTGGTCGTCTTGCACTTCATTTTTCGTAACCATGTGGATTGACAATGAGGTTCATCTAATATTTATGGAGGAAGCTTTCATAGATAGTTTGTACAGAGCATTATCTGGTAAACAAAACCATACCACCATCTCTATTAATTCTTGCTTGAAAATCTGACTGCAATAACCTACCCTGGCTTTTTTAGGCAGAATGTCTTTCACAAGTTGATAGAGATATATACTTGGCAATGGTCATCCCGCTTAAGTGTTCTTTATGGAGAGTTCGCTAATTTTGATTTTATTTGATGCAATTTTTATCTTGAATGTAAAATATAGCATCAATTAACATGGTATTTTGCATATTTGATCGAACAATGGTATCCAGGGTGATTTTTTATGATTCCATGCAACATACAGTATGTGGTTTGTTCTGGCTGTTGATTCAACTAGCACCTTTTACTTGCAATTGTGGACTTTACTTCCCTGAAAAACCCATACCTACAAAGTCTTGGGTTTTCTTCCTTCTCTTAAGCAAGTGAAAACCTTGAATCCTAGGGGACGCAGGGAACGTGTAACCACGTCCCCAAATGGCAGGAAACGCTCGTGGAGATGCGTTCCCATGGAACACTGCTTGAATCTCAATTTCTGTTGGGACGCATATTTTTTTATTGAAAACCAATCTTGAAATTGCTACATACTTTTGCATAGTCTATTATTTAAGTCTCAAGTTTTTTGTTTCTATCATTTTGAGGAAATAAATAAAGATAATTTTTGTTAGTCTTTTTGAGGATATAAATAAAGATCATTCGTTCTCTGAATGTTTTTTCAAGTTAGCAATGTTCGTTGTGTCCATGTATGCCTGTACAGACATCAAATTTATGTTAGTAATCATATGCACTTTGCTGTGAGAGAAAGAGAAGCAATGCTTTCTCATAGAAAAATGGCACCCATAATTTTGGCTGAATGGTTTCATTGAAGAATGATTGCATTGATACAAATGAATTGAATCTTTGAATGAAATTGCTCAGCAATTGCTTTTCTACAGGAACCTAAATTGCCACAAATATCAATTTCGATGAATGTACCATTAGGATCATTTTTCCCACTTTTACCGATGCTTGAAAAGAACAATAGGGACAGCAGAATGAAAGGCTCATGTAATGCTGAGCCTCTGTTGTATCGGTGCTTAATGGGCAAAAATGCAGGCAAAATTACTGGCTATTTCACCCTTGCCCTCAAGCCACTCACTTACAGCGTGAGATAAAAGAATAGATTGAATGAAAAGAAACTGTTAATGTTAAAACTAGGGCTCCATAATATGACAATTTTTAATAAACTCATTGGAGTAATTTATATATTTTGTCCAGAAAGGTCTTAGCTCGGGGAAGGCAATATCCAACCATGGCTTTGCCTGGCCATTGTAGTGGATAACAGCAGCTTTTCGAACATTATTGAGATTTGTTTCAGGCTGGTATCCCAATCCCAACATATGCCAAGAAGGATCAATAGGATGAACATGGCCATTAAATGCAATCAATGCTGGTGGTAGAGTCCCTAGACGCCAGAGAGTCAGATTGGAATTTAGATTCTGCAAAAATACAATGTGCATGCTTAGCGAGTGCTCAACTTGTAGGTCTAGATATAAAATAATAATGGAAATCCAAAATTTATAAGTTAAGCTTGAACAAACAAGGATAGTATTTGACTTACTTCTTTAAGCCAATAATGATAAGTTTCCCGGATGTTTGTCTTTCTCCAGGCTTGCAAATCAAAGATGTTCATTCCGTATGCCCATGCACATTGCTCTGGATCAAAATTCTTTGATACAAGGGGATGAGAGAAATTCAGATAAGTTCTAAATCGTTTGGACATAACCCAGTGGTCATCACCCTTACATGTTTCAACTGCTCCATTGACCTTGCCATGAAGGTCAATATCCCAGAGGGGAGATAAATCATGCTGAATAACAATGTCATCATCCAGAAAAATCACCTTATGGAGGTTTGGGAAGAGCTGTTCACAAAGATAAGTTGAACTTCATTAAACTTTAAAACACATACATACAGAAACACCCGCATTATTCTCTAGAGGAAATGCATGAAACAGGAAATCTCCCATTAGACAGTGCTCTAATTCTGACATTCACAATGCTCCTAGTCAAAAGAAGTCTAAGCTCCAGTCATTTCTCTAATAGGAAAACAAGAAAAGTTAAAACATTGCTATTAGGCTATCAGATTTTCTAAATTTTAATTACCTCTGGAAGATAGATGCGTAGGTGATTCATTATTGATATGTACTTGGGGCTTCGAGCTTGAAGTTTGGAAGCTACAATCCTTGGAGAGTCATTTAAATTTGTCCCAACAACATGGTCTCCATGATAGTACCTTCGGATTTCAATATGAGTCTCCATTGCTTCCAAGACAGGCACGTTATCTTTTGTCAACCAGTCAAATTGATGTACTCCTTTTACCTCTATAATGGAAGGTGGAAGATGATGTAAAGCAAACCATGAATGCATTGCTGCATATGTCTTTTTGTCTGTAATGACATGAAAGACTATCCTTTCTGGCTTCGAGGAAGCTCTTACAGCTGATGCAACTACCACCGATGCTGCAAGTACATTGTCAGTTGCCAGAACAAAGTGATGGTATGAATTGTCTGTAAGGCGAGGAACCAATTCGGGGGATGGTAGTTGTCTCCGGGCTTGAGCATTGGAGGAGTACTCATCTGCCAACCGAAGAGTGAAACAATGCATGCCTTTTGGAATGCCACTGGAAGCAAAATGTCTATACAAATATTCTTGTAGCTTTGATGACCGAGTTTGTTGCTCCAATTGCTCTACCTGGAAATTACAAACTAGGTCAGCAGCATGGTCAATCTTAAACATAGAATTATTGAGGAATATAATATAGTGGCATATAGCTCAAGTGCCTTTGTGAATGAAATATGAATCCAGAAGCAGCAGCATAAATGCTTATTGTTGGTTCGTGTGCTGTATGTAAACCTCTCAAAGAGCACTATAAATACAAAAAACAGACATTTTTTTTGGAATTTCCCAAAGAATTGCAGATTGATTGTTGTCTTTTCGAAGTGCAATCTTGAAAACGCTGATAATGGTATACAGGGATATCTATACTAAAAGTTATTCTACTTTGTTCTCCCAGTGAAAGTATCTTGACAAACCTTGTTTAAAGCTTTTTTCAAATTTCAAAAATGGAAAGCCAACCAACAGGACAAAGTCAGTTGGTGGAAGGGCTTGAATGTCGAGTGGTATTGAGTAATAATTTTAAGTAAGATGAGGATTAAATTATTAATAAATGGACCATCTCAAATTTAACCTCCGAGAATAGTGCTAAGGTTTACAGTTATAGAATATATACTTTGAAGCAGTTGGGTTCACTAGATGTGGGTGCAGCAGTATAGTTGAGTAATAATTGCAAGTAAGATGAGAATTAAATTGTTAATAAATGGACCTTCTCATGTTTAACCTCAGGGCATAGAGCTAAGGTTTACAGTCGTGGATATAGCATTTTAAGAAGTCGGGTTCACTAGGTGTGGGTGCAGCATTAAACCCGTTATGTGGACAAAAACAAAAGGAAAAAGCATCGAGAAAAATACAAGTTACCTGGATTTGGATTCGGATTTGGATCCAGATGCTGATCCACCAGATTTTTGAAAAGCTGAGATCTGGATACAGTGGAGAAAATACAAATAATATAAATATATTTTTATAATCTGGGTATGTAGATTTCCACGGTCAGTCATAATGCAGCCATAATGCTAGACAAACTTTCTGGATAAATACTGTGTAAGAACTTTTGAAGCTTCATTTGTCCCTAATGATGGGTGGAGTGTCCACTCAAAACGTTGAAAGCTTCATTTGTCCCTAATGATGGGTGGAGTGTCCACTCAAAACATTGGACGTTTCAAAAGTTCTTGCACAGTATTTATCCCGAAAGTTTGTCTACCTATATTTTTATAATTTTTAAAAATAAAATTTATTATTAGATATTAATAAAGATATTTTATAAATATATATAAATATATAATTTATAACTTTAATCTTGGATATATATGTTTCCAAATCTACAAATAACTTTAATATAACTTAATATAACATAATTACTATGTAATATAAGATAACGTTATAACAATATCACTTTATACCTTTATATAAGGTTATAACTTTAACATATAGCTTTATAAATTAATAATCGAATTCATATATGGAAGAAAGACGGAGGCAGACTTTAAGTGTAGGCGATTTCCATTTGTAAATTAATCATCGAATTTCACTATTATCTGTTATCGAATTCGTATCCTTGAGTTTAACAATGAAATGCCCTTGGATTCATGCGTGTGGACCTCGTTGTCACGGAATCTGCCATAATCGCAGGATCCGTTTCCGGTGAGGCAGGATCCATGTGGCAGGCGGATCTGGGCGGATCCGGATCCGCGGATCCAGTAACACAGTAAAAATACAAGGTGGAAAGAAGTTGGTAACCCTGCAATCTGAGTGCGAACCTGAGAATACTGTATAAAGATCTTAATTGTCACGAAATTAAACAATGTGGTAAAATCTTCTATGGCCGTCAATAGAATTGTTGATGTAGCTTGCATTGTCATGGGTTGGATACCGGGTGCATACTAAGTACTCTAGATCCAGGTGAAGTCAATCACGCTACTTGAGGACTATTGAAAATAAAAGCCATTGAATTTCCCTTATATTTCAGTGCTTTTAAGCAGGAACTATGATATAATTGTAAATTCATTTGGCATCCCCACCCAGTCTGGTCAAAAAAACGTGTGTCCAATAACCTTACCATAAAAGTACTCTCAGAGTTGGATCAATCACTGAGCGTTTCGACGCATGATAGATACCAATGTAACCCTCCAGTTTATATGTTTTTCATGCAAACAACTACAATTTAATATCTTCTAAAAGATTACTTTAAATATTGATGCAACAATATAGAGAGCATCATTTCAACAAATACAAAATTTGTTTCATATGAAACAGGACATCCACATACATCTTAAGTTGCAGAAATTTGAAAATCAAGGCAGGTAAAGAGTAAAGAATCATAATTATGAGAAGTACAAAAAACACTACAAAGCACCATAGCCGGTGGAGAGGAAAGATATAATTATGAGAATCATAAGAGCCATAAAAAATTTCAAAATTGAAAATCTACTGGGAATTTTAGTCTTATTATTTTGCTTATTTGTCAAGGATGGAACTTCTTAAGGCAGCATGTCAGGGATCTAAATGCTCCATTATATAAGTAGGCCATACTTTCACCGTTCCTGTTAACCATGCTAAAGTGATGTAGAACTGAGGTCTTAAGTTCTACAAGAGGTTATATGAATTTGTTTTTCATCACAGCATTCACTAGATTCAAAATCTTAAAGTTGTGGCCCATCTTGCTGTTTTGAGCCATGTGCTCGACCAGCCATTATTCAACCCTTCTTGGGTAGCTGTGTTACCTCAAACTAAAGAAGCTTTAAGAAATGGGGTTCTGTAAGAGCAGTATGAGTTGGTTTTCTGGCTCCCCTCCAGCTTGGCATTTTTTAGATCCTATAACTGAGTGCCTGTCCATCTCTTCATTTTCTTCATTTACTCGACAGTGCTGGTTCAATTTTCTGCTTAGCATTTCCTGGATTCTCAATTTGAAAGTGCTGGTTCAATTTTCTGCTTAGCATTTCCTGGATTCTCAATTTGAAAGTGCTGGTTCAATTTTCTGCTTTCCACAGTAACTTTGCAGCTGAGGGTTAAGATACCATRAGTRGAACATTTCACCCTATCTTTGTTTGGCCACCTTGTTTTCTACCTTTAGATTGGTTTGGCGGTTAGTCAGAATTGGTGGAGAATTACACGAAAACTACCTTTCTATAAGGCTTGGGAACTAGTTTGTTAATAGAGATAAACCAAAAAAATTCTACAGTGAAACACATAATAGAAGATTGGGCTAAAGAAGAAATCCAAGACAGGTTTCAAGGCTAATAGAATATGGAGGCCTATTTCCCTTGACAAATTTTCTCTTTTTCTCCCAGCAACAGAATTTTAGCCTGGAACACCCATCTCCTTTAGATAATCATGGACACTTTGCCTTTTGCCTGAGTAATCCAATGGGTATCGGATCACCTTATACATCTAAATGACTAGCAGGACCAAATGACACAGGCCACCGGCTTTATCATGTGATTACTATAGTTATGAAGTGCCTGCGCTAGCTGTAGCATGTCAGAAGGTGGCATATATTTTTCATTTTGTACATTATCAGATGATTACCTTACTATTAGACCTGGGTCCTGGGAGAGAGATGGATTATGCACTCTCTATTGCTGTTTCCACCATGTGTACACAGACAAAACTGCATCGTTAACTTAATTAGGCCATTTTAGGAAATGAATAGAAAACTTTTGTGCCGTCTCATTAATCAAGCACAAAGATATTTAATTAAAGGGAAAAGTATCTTTCACACAAAACTTATAAGTATCGTAAGTGTTGACACCAGCTGTAAAACCATTATCATTTAAACGACCTGCTCCAAATTCCAATTAAACAATAATTCTAGAGGCAAGATGTACAATGCCCCTTTGCAAAATAGTGAAGAGATGAGCATGACATTCTTGATTCTCATGGAGAATCAATCCCGAAACAACTGTAAATATTTCCCAGAGAAATCCAAGTTCTAACGGCCTAGGCAAGCAAAACTTGAATTGATTCAGACCTCGGTAAATATAGCCTAGAAGGTAGTAAGTTTCTTTCTAATTCTCCTTTGGAAGCAGTGAGTGGCCGCTTGTCTTTCCCTAGGCAATAGCATATTCTTCCATGAAATGAACCCACAGTTCAATCCCCTGATTGCAGGACAAATAAACATCCTAAATCTATTCAGACCTCCTTCCTGTCCAAACAAATATCAAGATAAAGACTCCCTACATTTCAGCTTCAGAAATAATCTTGAAAACCATTAGGGAATAGACCAATAAAATTATGAATGAGTTGCTGATTAATGATAAAGCAGGGAATCAGTCACGTGAATTGCTGAGGACCAAAATCAGGAAAAACATTAGAAATAAGACTCGGTGAAAGGATATTGTAAATTTTTGACGATATTTAAATCCCCACTAAAGGTTAGTTGCAAACTCTAATGAATTCATGTAGTCCATCTGAGGCAAAGAAGAATAACCAAAATGTAACACGCTAAAGAGGAGAACAATCCATTAATCAATAAGTGGTGCAAAACCCTTGATGAAATAAGGTGTGGAAGGCCCATTACTGTGTGCAAATTGCCTCCTTCTAGAGGACTGTCAGGATAATGTTCTCTAGCAATACAGACTGCAATAAACTTATGGTCATTGATATTCCAACCAAATTGAGTTAGAGGCCAAAACATATGGAATACAGCATTAATGTAGGCTTAAAGCTATTTCCTCCAACAGGCAATTTATAACTTCTCTTTTATTCTACAGAAACAGACAACTTCAGTGAGAAATCTATTTGGTGATTATCAAGAAAATTTTAAGTTATTTGGAACCAAATGAACTATAGGTTGTACCAAGAAAGAAACATGGACAACAGTACTATTTCTATAAATCTAATGTGTACCTATCAGAAGTGGGAAAGCAGCTTCCCAGAGCTACTATAAGATAGCAAAAAGAATCAAGAGCTTTCCTTTTATGATCAGCGACAACTCTTGTTGAAGAATTATTAAAAGGAGTTGGGATGCTTTATTGCATAATTGTCTTCAATGGGAAAGGTATATAATCAATGATGGACAGTTTGGTAAAGGCTGATAACTGGGAATTTAATCTTTCCCACTGGGTCGATGAGCAATTATTTAACGGAAGAAAGAATGTATAATGCTACAAAATGAGAAGGCTCAGTAAAATTCAAATAAACTAATATAGGGCTTGTATAAAGATGGAAAATATAGAAATAACTGCACATGGCTTGACCCTGTAATCCTTCTTGTAGACCTCTCCAAGCTATCCTCTCTACTGAGTGTGCTTGTAAAAAGAGAGATGTAAACATTGTTTATAGCCCAATGCCATGTTCATCAGTTACCACAAGTAGACCAGGTATTTATGCCAGAACATCTTTTTGTACACAGCTAAAAAGGTAGGAATGTCGTACCAGAATACCCCATTTTGTTGCATTCAACAAGCCTAATGGAATATACTACTGATGAGAGCAACTCAAGTGTGGAAAACAACCTATGAATGAACATTCAGCACCACCACTTGATCCTAGTATGAATTAATGGCATGAGAATTCCCATCTCCATGACCAAAACTGATAGATATGAAAGTAACAATATTTGATGTTAGTGCAAGATTGAATTAAAGATTTTCTTTTGGTGTAATAAGTCATGGTTAGACCCCCAGCATGGGGTGTCAGGGATGCATTCAAAGCACAGGTGGGCCCCCAACCCCCCCCTCCACCTGCCCCCTGCGCTGCCAACAGCTGTCATCCGCCTCTGTCAACCACATCAACTCCCCATGCGAGTTAAGCTCTCCCGCCCCTGTCTTATCCCGGCACTTGATTTGCTTCATCCTAGCATTCGACTCATGATCCTGCACTCACCTCACCTGTTCAATCCTCCTGTCCTTTGCATGTGGTCTGGGAAAGTGGTGGAGTGGCTCTGCTTAATGATGGATATGGCCCATATCCTCGTCAATTATGGGCGCAACCTCTACTTATGGCTCCTGGCTTTCGACGGCTTTGTTCTATGCATCCCTCTCTGGCTTTCTTTCTACTTCTCTTTGGTTGTTCGTCTCCATCGTCCCCCGCCTCCCTCCACGTATTCTCTGCTCCACCCTGCGGTGGACACTTCTTCCACCTCCCTGCTCCTGCATCTTGCACTCTGCTTTCCCTGTTCCTTTGATATGGCAAGAGGAAGCTCCTCTAGTCGAGGTCATGGTGTCATCTTGCACAGACCCAAAACTCGATCGAGCTTCCCCCTGGTGGACGCGGCCTAAAGCTCGGCTGACTCCTACCGCTCCGTCACCCCTTTGGAAATTCAGACAGAGATGGACATGGCCGAGGTAGATATTTGTTTCCTGAGGAGATTCATCCCTGATGAAGAGATTAGGGAGACCACCAGCCCGTGGGTTCCTGATACCGGCACCATCCAAGGGCGGACCTCACAGTATTTGAAAATAGTGAATATTTACTGGCATCTGAAGACTTTGATGGGTCAGGTTCTGTTGGACCATCATGAAGCTCGTCAAGAAATTACCATGCAGCTCAACGATGTGCAGCGCCAGGTTAAGCTGGTCGACCACAAGTTGAACCTAATTGCAAACAAGCTGGCTGGTATGGACTTGTCCAATCTGGACTATGCCCAGCCCCAAGTTCCAGCAGCAGAAGGCAAAACCATTAGCTAAGTCTTTTATGTTGTTCCATCTGTGTTTTTCGTTGAATTACATGAGAGGTCCTCCTTATAGTAGATTAAATAAGAAGAAAAGGACAGACAGTGAAACTAGAAGTCATCTTTGTTTCAGTTTATCAATTACAGGCATTAGATATATCAAGCAAACTCAGAATGACAGTGTTATGTTTTGTTGCTGGTCTGGTTTCCCTGCGGGCAGGCCAGCAGTAAAAATTTTGTACATTATCTTCTCATTAGTAATATAAAGACTCGGGATTATTGACAAATAAAAAAAGTCATGGTTAGACCTCACATAAGTGCCTGGATGTTTAATATAATGTATGAAGGAAGAAAAGAGTCTTTTAAAAATATGAGCACACCTTTGAAAATAATGATGTGAATAATAAGCATCGTATTAGGCAATTTTTTATGAGGTATTAGTGAGTTATAAGAGTAGGGCATCCTTTGAATGTTAATGTAACTAGCAAAGCTTGGGTTTTAATGAGAAGGAATAGCAGAAAACTTTGCTCTATTAGACACTACAATTCTACTTGCATTCTTTGCATACTATTTCAATCTTTGAAAACCAGCTGTTATGTTTTGCAGTTAAGTACTATTTAAGGTGCATAAGTTTGTCTCTTTACCCCCAATCTTATCAGGAGAGCCATTCATAAACTGAATACCGGTAAATCCGCAACCTCTAACGGTTCAGTACAAATTCCTCAGACATGGGATGGGACCTCTACTTTATCCCTTAGCCACCTTTTTCATTGAGGCTGTTTTCTTCGGTTTCCACCATTCCTAGTCCCGACACATTATCCACCATATACACAAGTATGGGAATGCCTTAGATCCTAACAACTTCAGGGCCATTATGATCAGCATTACCTTTCCTAAAATTTAAGCCACAACCTTTGATACTTACCCAGCTGGTTTGAGAGGCATGGGTGGAGAGCTAGAGGCCAAGCCAGCCTCAAGAGAGACTACGTGACAGTGGTTCATAACTTCATATACTCACTATTTGGGCTATCAATGACGATGCTAGGAAGAAAACCTTGAAAGTCTACTGTTGTTTTGTTAACTTTCAAAAGGATTTCGGTACCCAAACACTTATGGAGAGGCTTCCTACCCTAGCAATAGGTGATCCCCTGGTATCAACAATCATGGGACTTCACGAAATTGTTGTGATCAGGTTTCAACTCAACTTTAGCACATCTCATGGCTTCTTCGAGTGTATGAGGAGCACCATTAGGGTCAAACAGTAATGTCCTCTTTCCCCCACTCTCTTCGAGATCTACATTGATGAGCTAGAGCAATTTATCAAGGAATCTATTTAGGCGAAAATGATTATCTACTGCATCAAGTCCTTATTTCACTCCTATTTATTGATGATGTGGTTTTATTGGCTTCCACTCCAGAGGGGGCTAAGATGACCTTCGAGATCATCATCTACCTTCATAGAGTACAACAGATGATGAACTCCCCTTCATGACAAATGAGATACCCCTATCTAGCACTTGGCTCCTCTAAGTGACTCTCCTCCTTGGGTCAAATGAGTTGGCTACCTTGTTTGTTTTTTAAGCTACAACCATTTCTTGAAGAGGTGGGTATCTCCCTCTTATCATTCATTCATTGAAGTATATAATACTACTAACTAAAAGGGGTCGTTTTGGATTTGTTGTAATATATAATAGAGTCGACTCTCTCTGCATGGTTGTGGGGTTAATCCAACATGCCCCCATGAACTTTCTCCTTTGTACATTGATGGACATGTTGTTTTAACAAGCATATAATGCTTTTGCATAATGAGTCGGCTAGTGGATGGGAAACAGTGGACAAAAATTAGGTGTTTTGGCTTTCCATCAATCTCTCTCGACATTATTCTTGAGCTCAACTACAACATGCGCAGACATCTCATGCATATGCATAGGGGGTTTTTGTTTGTCAATAAGAGGCTAATTGCTACTTATTCCTAATTAGTCTTGTTCTCTCCACCGAGAAAAGCATGCCTCACCACTACTCTTACCTTCACTCCTTTCCCTTTCTATATTGATCACTCACTATATTGCTTGTTGTAACATCAATCCATTTTTGTAGTGTTAATGGAGCATCAGACACCTTTCTGACTACTCTATACCTAAGTTCCTCAATGGAGGATTGGGAAAATCCCCTCCCACCACCACACTATTGGAAACGAATGCCACACCATTAAAACCACTCTCCCCCATAAATCCAACTTTTGTAAGATCCTACCTCCTTTGTGGGAGTTTAACATAAATAGAACAATACCAGGACCTTCACATGGGTTTTCTGGACAAGACCATTTTGTCCCTTAGGTCCCAAGTTGGCCATTTATGCCAAGCATTTTCTTCAAATCACCAATGGGACTTTTGTTCAACCACGGTATCTTGAACTCCATCTACTACATGGGCTTCATTTCCCACTTGGTTAGATTTGGATATGGTCAACCTCATAGCAATAGATGGTTGAGACAAATCACTACCTTCTTAGAGTAGAATAGATCTACAGAATCTATTCCTTGGGAGAGGTTGAGACGAAGGAGCACTTTATCTTTTGTTGGCATGTCTACTACGAGATCATAAGCAAATTTTGCTATCGTTACTGTTGATATTATGGTAGCTGCGGGAGGTATTTACCTCCACGTGTAACCCCAGACGAGAATAGAATATTCCGGGAAGAAAGAAGAAACCCTAAATAGTTGGTTAATAATTCTAGAAGATTAGTCGGCTCAAGAGAATAATTTATATTAAGTTATTAGTCTCCAAGAGAAGAAGTCGACCCAGCTAAGTGACCTAGAGGACTATAAATAAAGGGCGCTTGAGCTCATTTGTATACACACTTCACAACTGCAGTGGTGCACAAGTTTGGAGAAGAGTTGCAGTTGCAGTTGCTGCAACTAGCAAATTTCAGTTTTGGCTGGGATTCTCTCTTGGTTGTGGTTTGGACTTTTTGCTTGGCCTCTTCTGGTTATTCTTGCTTGGTGCGCTATCCCTGGAGAGAGGTGCGCTATCTTGTTTGGCTATTTAGCCTAGGGTTTGCTTCCGGAATGATTCTCTGTCAAGGTTAAGGTGCTCGAGGGTGGCTTCGGCCTATCGTTGGTTGACAATATTGCTATATTGTCTATGGTTAAACGAGCACATCCATTACTTTCTAACAGTTACAAGGGTTCAAACCAACCTCTATCGGCCTTCTTCAAATATTATGATCAACTATGCCTTACCTTATACATTAGGGAGGCTTGTTCTCATAGGCAACATTTACTTCTGAGCTCGTCTTCCACATGTAAACAAATTACTTCCTTCTTTTCTTCGATCTCTAAAATTGGATAGATGAAGCATCATGCTAACACAGAGCATATGGCTTTGTTCTCTAGCCCGCACCACCCAATTTACTTTAAGCATTAAGTCAAGGTGTAACGTTCCCACTATAATCCCCATTTTAATTAATGCTTAATGTAGATATAATGTGTGGTCACGGCCAAGAGATGTATATGCGAATTGTATTTCTGAATTTTAATAATAAAATGTGATGCCAGTTGTTGGGGGGCATGGACAGAGATGGGGCTGATTAATCCACAAGAGAGGGGAGGGTCTAAGAGAATGTCTTAGAGGGATCCAAGGAGGAATTATGCATGTCTATTAATTCAACCCACTTCCTAAAATTACAATTCGTATATGAACCTTCTATTTTGTTGTTGAGTGTTCCCAAAGCCAATCATTGAATGCATATAAGAGGGTGGGTGTGAGGAGTCACATCCCATAGTTATTGGGAGCATGGGGGTTGAGTACAATCATCTTGGGGAAGTGTGTAAATCAAGCAAGCAAGCCAAAGGAGAGAAATTCGTATGGGCAGTTACAACAAGTTTTAGACAGTCAATTTTTTGGCATGAACAAGAAGCAGAGAGTAGAAAAGAAGAGCTTGGAGTTGAAGCAACCATCGAGGGTGAATTTTGGAGTGTATTTGGAGCAAAAGATTGAAGAGTCAAGTTTCCAGGCCTGAAAAGTGAACTCCTGTGTGAGTTGCATTATAACAACAAGTAATTGTTGTTGTTTTTCCTGGTAGTTTTCCTAGCAATGAGCTCCCTTGAGATTCCCAATAGTGAGATTCTTGGTTACTTGTGTCAGAGAGACCCGGATAAACGAATGAGACGCCCGATGGACTAAGAGCAATGAAGGGGTACATTCCTTCTGTTGGGAAAATCGAGAGGAAGAGAGCTGGTGGAAAATCGGGATAGTTGTAGGATTTTTTGAGGTGTGAGTGGACAGTGAGAGACCACCCTCTTTTGTGCATTGCTAGCCTCAGCTCGGGGGTGACTTGCTGTTGAGAGTTGGAACAACAAGTCTATGGTTGGGTGCAATGTCCGTCCCAAGCAGCTGGTTGTATAACCGTTTTTAAAAGATAAGTGTTTTATCTTGTTTCTGTGTTCAATTATGAGTTTAATTGTTGTGTATTAACTCTGTGTTTGAGAACGATTTATATGTTGGTGTGTTGAGTTATTTAAACAGCATTCATGTCGTTTTTAGCATGTTGTAGATGCATTTAATTATGATATCAGAGAGTATTTAAATCTGTGTGTAATTTGTAGTTGGTAAGCTACAGAAATTTAGTTAACAAAAAGAATTTTGTTTTTTATGTGTTTTCCGCATAGTAATGATCCTCGGTTTTGTTGGGGGTTGTTAGGAGGATCAAAGTGACCCAAGATAGTCACCCATCTTCCCAACAATGCATTACCTACATTTTCTCTTCTACAAGAAGTTCCTCAACATTTGATGTTAAGGTTAGTCCGCCCTCTACCTCCATCCAAGGGGCAAGTAAGGTAATGCCACCCAGAATTATTATCTAGGGGCCTATCAACCCAGGCCATTCTCCTAAGGACAATATCCACAAAGCACTAGGCATGGACATTTGCATTATTGACTCAGATTTAGAGGATGATTAGGGTTAGCTCCCTCCTCTCTCGATGTTAACTGTACTTCAACCTTGGCTTTATCTTTTCATCGGATCTCCTCCATTTTTAGGGTTTTATACCCCTAAGCTATGGTGTTTCATTTCTTGTTTTTGTACTCCTTTTATTTTATTTTTCTTTTCTTGGGGGGCTTTTCTACCCACTCGTTCTTGTATGGGCTTCTCTTAAAGGATGGAACTCTGGTCCCTTGACGTCGTTCGGGCATTAGTGGACAACAATATCAATTTCTTTACAAACTACTTGTTTAGGGTACAAATTGGTTACTACCCTTCCCTGATGAATATCATAAGTTAGTCAAACACTACCATCTATGTAACCAAAACTTTTGACTTAGGCTTGTTTCCATATCAAAAACGTTTCCAAATGGAAACTCTTTGGAAACACTTCCTAGAAGTTGCTTGTATGGAAGCTTTTGAGAAATGATTTCTAGGGTTTTTTGGAAGATTCACGTTTGAAAATATTATTTCCATATTGCAAAGCTTGTTTTTCTTTTTTAAATTTGGCATTGATTATGCCCACATCTTAGAAACTAAAAATTAAAAAGAAATAATTAATAAAACGAAGTTTAAAAAATGAAAATTTGTGAGTCCTTGCCCATTTATCTATATGTACACTCTATATTTAAAAAAAATCCTTTCTATTGATACATCCAAATCATAGTAACAGGGCTCGACTGAGACTCGCTGAGTCTACCCAACCCATTAGTGATCGGTCGATCTAACATGGACTCGACGGGTTTGACTCAAGCTTGGGTTGACCCACTTGAACTTACTAAAATCTTGAAAAAAATGCCAAGTCAAACCAAAAAATCAATAAGTCAAACTAATCTCTCATGTATAATCTAAAAAAAACATTTATTTTACTTGAAAATCCCTATTTTTTTATTTTCTTTTTTGTCTTTTTTGGACAACAAATCACTCTCTCTGTCTCCACTAAACATTGAACCACACTACCACAAAAGATAAAGCACGCCTTGCAAATCTGAAGGTGTACAGCCTGTGCATGGAAAACACTCCTACAATAGTGTACAGTCAATTGTACGACCTGTGTACTTGCTGGTCACTTCAACAATTTGCTCTTCTTCTCCTTGAATGCACTATGCCCTTCTTCTAGCTCTCTTTCTCTCTTCTCATGTGAGATCGACCTCTCCTATCTTGTCCTCTTTATGCTTTGAGAGAAAATAACAATCTTCTCGATCCTAGCAACTAATCTCCTCAATCTTAGCTGCCACCTATCTCATGTACAGCTGAGATTAATCATTAAATCCTAATCTATGTCACTAATGTTCTAGAACTTCTAGAACATTTCATTTAGAGTTCTAAGAGTAAGTTGACTTCAAAACATTAGACTTTCACTTTTCTTTTATTTTTCAAGTAAATTACAAGATAGAATTATTTCTCACTTTTCCTAAGTGGTCACTAAAAAAATGTCTCAAACCACTTCATGCACATTCACACTAAACCCTGCGCAAAAAGTTCTTTCTCAAGCTACATTTCTCAACAATTGTCAAGTCTTTATCAGGTTGACCCACGAGTCTTTCTCAAGTCTTGAGTCAAGTTTGATTCTCCAATCAAAATGAGTCTCATCTTGAGTCGAGTCTAGTGATTTTGATCCATATATAGATATGGCATTTCCCTATTTGTTGTAATTTTGAAAATGTCATTTTTGAAACCCATACCATTTCCAAAACTTGTTACCTTTTCTCCCCTCCAAGTGACATAAACTAGAATTCAACTTATGTGTCCTAAAAGTTTAAAATGGTGAATGGAATGTGCCATTCCCTTGATGTGTTTGATAATGATTTCCACTAATGTGCATGAAATTTTATATTAATAGTAATGTTGTGGATTTGAAATTTGAATCATTTGTTAGTAGCAACATAATTTCATGAAGAAAAAATTGATGATCTTCAAGTTTAGTGGTCTCCTCGTGTGTTTGTCTAGCATCCAAGGGTTTAGAGGCTTCTTACTTAGTATTCTTTCTCTAGATTTGCATCATTGTCCACTTTCAATGCATCTGACCAACAAGCCCCTACTCTCTCCATTACCCTAGTGCCACAGTTATCATAGATGTTCTTATTGAAGCACTAGCATAAATGAGGACTTACTCGGAAATGTGACTTGACTACCATCATCATCAAAGAGTTAACAAGTTCAGTTGTGTACATTACATCTGCACCCTTGGAATGGTAGTGGATGTACAAGTACTCACAATCTATGGTGCGCTAAGAGGAGTCCTTTTATGCAAGTGCAATGCATTTCCTATGCAGAGAGATAGATAAAGTTATAAAGAATACCTAGATTTACCTATGATTCTAGTCATGTCTTCCTATCTTATCTTTTGCAAGGGAGGACTATGGTGTGGGGCAACGTTGTGTGGCTTGCAGGTACAAAATGCAAGGCTTAGTCCTATACTAACGATTAGCGCCAAGGAACATCTAAAAGTCCTAAATCCACATAAGCCATAACAAAATAGTGAGATCCAAATTGAAGAAAGTGGATAGTTCAAATCTACAATAGAAGAGAACACGTAGAAATTTAATGGTTTTCCCCTTGCTCGAGTTTCCAAAATGTTTCCTATATGAGACCTCAACTTTTATTTGGGACATGTGTGCACAACCCAAGTTTATGGGTTGTAACTTGTAAGTTATGCATGATAACAGAATGATAGTTGCAACATCTTCAACTTTGGACAACATAGCAAATACCTCAACCTAGATTGGGAATGACACTGCAGGTGGAAAGGCATTGTAAGAAAGACTTAGATAGAAGTTCTTTAGATGGGAGGCATTGACTGAGTTCTTGAGAAAGGAGTGGTGCTTGTGGTTCATAGGCCCATAACATTTGGATAATGAGATAGAATAATAGAGTGAGGAAGTCTTGTGGGTAATGGAAAAATTTTGGCATAGCCCCACATTTCATCATTGCAAAACACCATTGTCGATGATGATCGCTTTCGGTATGCCAAGGTTGCAAATGATTTGGTTATATAAGAAGCAAGCAATTGCAATCTTGTCATTTGAGAGAAAACCACAAATAGTCATTTGAAAATTTTTGGTTCTATAGCATATGTGTTGATTCCCAGCTAAGAAGAGGTCTAAGTTAGATGAAAAATGTAGAAAGCTTATGTTTGTTGGTTATAACAAACAATCTAAGGCTTATAGATTTTTGGATATCGCTACTAACATGGTAACCATCAGTGGAGATGTGGTTGTAGATGAAACTCAAGAACTTTTGAGCACAAAACAGATCTGAGATCAGATAATAATGGCTACCTGAATGCTGAAAAATCAGCCATAATGCAAGGAGAAGGGAAGTCATTAGGCATAGATGTGCAACCTGCACATATCGATTAAGAAGATGAAATAATGTCAAATCAATGAAATCGAGCAATATACAGTGTTGATTTGGAAGGAACAATCAAAAAACAAATATCAAAGTGGTACTACACCATTTTGGTGGATGTGTGGCTGGAGGAACTTCCTCAGCCGAGAGAAGCAGAAGGCCTGTGAGAAAAGGTCAGTAGCAGGAGCATTGTTACATTTGTTTATTTACTTCTTTAGTAAACTTGTCAGGGCATTGTGTTGCTAGAACAGATGAGTGGAAAAAATCCTTAGCGGGTGAAAGAAAAATTAGTTCTACAACAAAAGAGAGACATAATATTGCGAGCCATGACAGTTCAGTTTGGCTAGTGGAATTTCAAAATGAATGTAAAAAGTTGTGAATTTCAACTAGTGGTACAATGCACAGATTGGGCTAAGACAGGCCATGGCAAGCTCAAAAGGCTTGGTTTTCAGTATTCATATGTTACGCTCCTGAGATGGAGAAAAAGTGCATTTGCTGGAGAAAAAATCAGATTTTGCATCGAAGGTAGGTAGATTAATTGTTCAGAAATCATTGACTCCAGTCCAGCTAATGACTGAGTGGATGATCAAATGGTTGGTGGCTTGGTATCAACCATGCCTGATACAAGGTGTGTAGTTAGCATTATCTTGTGTTGTGGCAGCATCAAAGAGAGGTATGCAGTTCGTAGAGATGACAGCAAAATGGGAATTGGTGAACCCAAGGGATTAGCTCAACTGGTTGTCGCCAATGTTGATGGGCATTTGGCTAGTTCTGTGCTAGCAGGTGCTTGATTTGACTCCCCCTGGGTTAAGTGCACTAGTCTATGCCGATAGATTTACTAGGGATGCCATCCACAAATGTGGAGAAGCATCACTTGGGTTTCTCTGGAAGGTTTTCCTTGGAAAAAAGAAACAAAATGGGAATTAACCTTACTTTGTTGTTAATTGATTGCACTACTCAAAGGCAAGATGCACGCAGTTTCTACAACTTGCTTGGTTTAGATAAGTTCATAATGTTTTGCAAGTAGTTCTGTAATATGACCATAAATGGAGGGTACTAAAGTATACATCTAATGGTCATGTCTGGTACTTCAGTTAGTTGAGTTAGAAAGTACATTTTGGAATAAAGTCATCTTATTGAGATTTTAGTTTAACTTAGACTTTTAATTAGTCTCTAATTATGGAAAGCCAAGAGTTACTCACTTCATATGTACTCACATAAAAGATGTGTTTTAAAAAATGAATCTAAGGTCATTTGTATGGTTTCTCTTTCTCATTTACTAGTTTACTTGTTGCCTGCTATTGTTATATGCATTTCTAACATCATCCCCATCCTCGATCCAGTGCAACCTTGCCCTAACTCATGCACCCCTCGCTTTATACTCTTCTTTGCACCTAATCATATGCTCCAATTATCAACTTCTGCATGGAGTTGATTATTAAAGAGGTCCTCCTCCAAAAGTGTTTTCATAACTTCAAGATCCTCGCATGCTTGCTTCACTTTTTTTCTTATGTTTCTAGAAACTAACCTACCCCAACCACAAGTGAATTTTAGAATCTGTGAATTACAGCTTCCCACCATAAAATCCAATCCCAATATCCTGGGCTTCCATACTTTATGTATTAATAGTTTGCAATCTTCAAAGGTCAAATGAGAAACATGAAGTTTGAAAGGCAATGGGAAAATTTTAGGGGCTATATTTCGCCCATGGGCTAATTTTCCATGCTTTGTCCAAAAACAAAATTCACCAATTTCCATTTTTTCTAAAAGTGATTCGCCCAAATTCTATAGAATAAAATTATTTTACCTTAAAAATATCCCAAATTTTATAGAAACTATATAAAATCCTTAGAAATTTGAATATTTTTACAAAAATATCGCCAAACATTTTATACTTTGCATATTAAGGACTAGTAAGATTCGCCAAGGTTTCTACATTCTAAGATAAATTTCCATCCTTAAAATTATCCTCATCTTGTTGATGTTTTTAGTAGAATCGGACAAGTACTTCCACGTGGGTTCGTGTCAATACATGGGAATCGTCTTGAATGCCTCTCAAAACCTTAGGAAATTCACTTTATTAAGTGATTATTAAAGTGAATGTACTTTTGTAATAAAGTGAGTTTAATTTAATTAAATGCCTAAGTATTTGGCATTAGTAATTAAATTAAGTCCTAGTTGTTAGATCTAAAGTGAACACGAGATTAGATCTCAATCGTTGATCACTTTAGAAGATCTAGGGTTTTGGACTTAGGGTAAACTCAAAGTTATAAAAGGCAGCCTATGTGAGAGGATGAGACACACAGAAAGTACATTAGAGCAAAGAGGGATTCTTTGCTCATGTACTTGTGTCACACACAGAGTGAGAGAGTGAGCTCTCATTGATTGGGTGGAGAAGGACATCCATCCAAGTGTGCATGGCAGGGGTAGAGGAAAAGAGCAAAGGGGCAGCAAGGGAGATAGCAGCCAACCAACAAGATCGAAGGACTGATCTTGAGGTTTGTAGGGCTTGGCTATCTATTGCTTTTGTATTCCTTAGGTGGGCCGTTTTTCAGGATGGGAGCCCAAAATAATAATAATAAATTTCACAAAACCGGTTTTCCCTTCGGGGTTTTTCCAGGGGTGTTTACCCAAATATCTTGTGCAATATGTATGGTTTTGTATTTAATGCTTCCGCTATAATTTTGTTAAGTAACCTAGCTGTGCATTTTAGTCAAGTGTCGGGTGCTAGGTTCAGATAAATTAACACATCTTGCATTGGACCAATGGAGAAGGACAACAATATTGGAGCATGATCAGAGTCTAAGGCCCACATCTAAACATCCATCTAAAGAGAGCAATGGTTCAAATAGAAAGACCCATGTTGAAGTGTAGGGAGTACCAAAGTGTAAAAAAGGTGCATTCACTGGAGGAAAAATTAGATTTTGCATTGACGGTAGGTGGATTGACTTTTTCGGCCATCAACGATTCCAATCCAGCAAATGAGTGAGTGGATGGTCAAACTAATCTTGTCAGTGAACTCCAATCAAGTGATGAATATTCTTTGATACTTCAAGAACAAATCTAAGAGAATTCGGAGTAACTTGTTTATTCTTGATATTTCCATCTGCAAGTACAACATGGTTTCCAAATTTTGAAAAAAAACAGCCTACATGTCAAAATAATATTGTTAGTGTACTCTGATCAAGTGATGAATATCAATTGACCTAGTTTTGTCATCAAAAACAAATAAATTGCAGATGGAGACTTCGAAATGTGAAAAAAGATCAAATGCCAACCATACATTTCTAAGAAAAAAAATAAAATTCAAGGCTATTGGGAGCCAGAGCAAAGTGTGAAACACAAAGCACCAATTTCCAAAAGACTCAGAGCGAAGCGTCCCTGGAGTGTTTTTATATAATATAAGCCCAAACAATTCATTCATTGTAATCATCACTTTCATATTCAATATATAATATTTTATCCCTCATGGATTACTTGGGTTTGTCCCTTTTCTTAAAATTTAATCACAGATTTTCATGAGTACCATTAGGTACATCGCAAATGGTATCAAAGCAGGCTCTGCTTTCTGTTGGCTGAGTGCCCAAACCTGTGCCAAGAGGCAATAGAATTTCAGGTTGGCAGGCCATCCACTTCCACCCCTTGATTTTCCTTCCATTCCATTGCCATACAATAAACAAAAAGACCATCACTTTTCTCTGGCAACAAACATCACACATCAGAACCAATCAATACCATTGCTGCATTTTTCCTCAAAGTATTTGCCAACTAAATTTTTAATAAAATAATCTGCCTGTTGTTCAAAGTGCTAAAGAGCTAACAAAAAAATAAAATAAAAAGAGATCGGTGGACTGCCTATTTGAAACTGCTAAAAAACTTCTGAGAATCAGAACCTACTCCATTTCCGAAAGGGATAACCCTGGGCATTATTACTACAACCAGACACGGCTGGCCCTAGGTTGACCTAGATGTTTGAATTGTTCCACAATAACTGTAGAGGGAGATAGTATTGCCTTATTTGAGATTCAAGGAGCTTCATTTTCAATTTTTTTCGCTACCCCGACCAAAGATGCCTTGCTCTTTTCATGGGGGAAGTATTTGGAGACAAATCTCAGTCCATACTTATTTTGCCCCATACAGAGACTTTTAGGAGCATCACATCTTACTTCCCAGTTATCTCATCTAATCAGGGCAACAAGCAGTAGGTACCCATGATATTTCAGATTCCAGACAGATGCGACCTCAGGTTTTCTCACCAACCCCCACCCCTCGAGAGGTTGATCGACCTCCTCAAGACCCATGAGGAGTTGTCTTTCCAGGGCACAGTGTGTACACCACCAGACTACCAAATGGATCATCTCTAGGCGACCAAAGAGTTAGGCTCCCCTCGTTCAATACACTGCATCCCAGGTTCATTCAAGCAGCCAGAATTCCATCCTAAGATTCTTCCACATGGCCTTGTATGTTAGGAGAGTTGGGCTTCCTCACTCTTGTGCTCCCCCCAAGATCATGGATCCAAAACCTTAAAACCCTAACCACTCCTCAAAGGATATCAACTGCCAATGCATTGGCCCTTTCACAATTATTGATGGCTCCAATGAGGGCCAATATCGTGATCCCCTCACTCATCATCATAGCGAGAGCCAGCTCTAGCTCCAACAAGCCTTGACATCCTCTCTTCTATTCGACACCGAGACTCATCGGTTTCTAACATCTTTCTTGCACTTGCACCTTATTTATATCCTCTCTTAGCTATACATTTAACTTTTACTTAGACACATAGTTATTTATCTTTTCCCACTTTTAGTATTGATCTAGGAGATGCTTTCACACTCCCAATTTGTACCTACACTAGATGTACTCTTTTAGTCACATTAACCTACTTTTGTGGCCATTTGTTGGATATTAATAAAAGTATCTTATCTTATCTTGCATCATTGCATCACAATGACCATTGTTATTGGAAATTTTTATAGTTCTGATCAAAAAAATTAAAAAAATTGTTGCAGATTTACAGCTATGGTATCTATTATCGCACAGATTGTAGGTTGGGCAAAGCTCGACCCAAATCCACAAACGTGAGACAACTATGGGAATATCTACCCACGGTCACCTTAGATAGACACTCCCCTCGCTTTAGTGATGATGAAAATCACCACAAGGGGGGAATCCGGGTGACCCTAGGGGGATTGAGATGGAAAGTGAAGTGATGGAAGGTGAAACCCCTATAGGTTGAGTTTAGAAGTAGAAAGAGACTTGGAAAAGGGTCTTGTTGATAAGTATAGGTTGCCAAAGTGTAGTGTACCTGCAAGAGAGTGTTGTACCTGCCCGAGACAAGACAATATATAGAGATACAAGCCAGATAATCAAAGGGACAAGCAAGTGAAGCTTGCTGTCCTATATTACAGCAGCAAATGAAAATATATATCAGCAATTAAAAGAGCTAGTTACTGCAGAATTAACCATCAAAAGTACCAAATATTTATTGGACAATGAAGCACTAAACAAGTAGATATTTCTCCTATAGTTAAGCATAAACTTTGATGGTGAAATGAGGCTGCAAAATGATGTTATCAGCAGTAATTTAGGGCAGCCAATTGGCTGTAGCAAAATATTTGCTACAGCGGTAACTTCTACTCAAAGAAATCAGCAAACAACTTGCCCAAATGATAGCTAATACCAAGTAGTTTAATAATAGCAAGTAGCCAACTATTTTCTATGGTAGAAGAGTGAGATACAAGAGATAAAAGAATGATTTTGCAGCAGCCCTAGTGGCGTAGCATAGGTTTATAACAGCAGCGAAAAATCCTTGGCTAAGCTAGACGCCCTAGTGGCTCAAGCAAGGTAAAAGCAAGTAGATTTGATTCCAATTTAGACAAATGAAATATCTCAACAAATCATGTTTTCCAATGCAACGATTTTGTTTCTCCAATGCAAATTTCAGATTAGTGCTTTAATCTTTTGGGTAATGGAGTGTTGGTTGTAAGAGTTGGATCCACTACTCTAGGGGTGTAAGCCCTTTTACTCCCTAGAGCAAGTAAATCCAACAAGGTAAATCTAAGAGGGTGTAAGCCCTTTTACTCCTCCTAGCAACCTAGAAAAAATGGCTTATCCAATAACAATGAAGATGAACTTGGTGGAGGGTGTATGCCCTTATACTCCTCCAAGAGTTTTAGACAAGAATAGCATGAAATAAGAAGAAATTACCAACAAAATGCAGAAAATTTCTTACCAAGCAATTTTCATCCACATGCAAGAAATAAGCCTCCAAGAGGGTAGCGCACCACTTTAGCTCCACAATAGACAAGTAAGCATCCACAAATTTGGACATGAGAGAGAGATAGTCCAAATACCCAAAGAGGGCGAAAATTTAAACCATGTCTTATTCTCAAGTGAGAATGTTATCAAAATGAAATGATCTAGGTCTTTTATTTATACAAGACCTCAAAATAGAATTTGTCCACATAACTTTAGGGTAAAACACAATTAGGGAGGCCGGCCTCCTCTAATTGCCCCTTTGCAATTGTAATTTGATTTTTACACAAAAGAAAACCCTAAAAAGGTGACATCATGCCCCTAGAGGGTGACGTCTTGGCATCTTTAGTAAGTCGTTGGGTTGTTGAAGGAAACGTGGGGCCTCCAAAGGCCATGTGGCACCATGGTAAGTGTCCTCCTCTTCATCAACCATGCCAAATCATCATCAAACCTCACCACCATCAATAAAACCCTAGCCCCAAGGTGACATCAAGCCTAAAAGTGTGGCGTATGGCCTCCAAAGGCAAATCGTTGGGCAAGGTGAGGGGCTAGGTATCATCCTTCAAGGTGTCTTCTCTTGCCTCCAAAGGCAACGTCCCCAAGGTGTGGGTCATGGCATCCATTATGTGGCCTTCAAGCCCCAATGAAGGCCCGAGATAGGCTTGTTCCTCCAAAAACGTCCACCAAACAAGGACCTACAAAGACAATTGAATGCACTCTCCAAGGGTCTCAAGTCAAATGTATCATGCCAAGTAAAATCACATTTAATACAAGAGCCACCTAAACATGTGCATCAAAACTACCTTTTCAAATCAAACAAGTGCCCATAGACCCTATGCAACTTGCCAAGTTTAGGTATGGGAGGGTTGTCATGGTGCCCTATTGGGTGAGTCATTCCTCAAGTCAAGGAGTGTGTCCTGGGTGGACCCTCTCTAATTCATGCAAAGAAGATGAAGTGGATGGGGGTAAAACTTTTGGGCATGGGGTTCATGACATACAAGGGTTCATATTGTCTCATTTATGGGTGCCTTTGTAGAGGGTGTGTTGCACCTTCGTTTTCAATGCAACTTTTTTCCAAGCCTATGTATTGCCATTAATTAATTAATGTGTTTCCAGGTTGAAGCCAAAGTGGAACTTCTACCTAAGCATGAAAAACTTTGCTCACCTTGACTCTACTATAGTCACATTGTGCTTCCCCAAGTTGAAGACAATGTGTGGGACTTCTACCTAAGCATGAAAAACATTGCCCACACATGCTCTACCTTGGTTGCCATTTTTAAATTGTTATTTTTCACAGGTCCCATTAGTTTCTTATGAGAGACATTTCATAATCCCTCGGGATCCCTGGGCAAGCATCTAGAAGGTTTATGATTGGATTTTATCTTTTGCCAGTTACAAGCCTCTGGGCCTTCAGCCCCTTCTTCCCATGAAATGAGGTACAATCCCTTCTTGGGTCAGTACACCCGAAAATCCCAAAAGATGGGGAGACGAAAAGGATGAAGTGTGGAAAGTGATATGTATGATCAGGAATGGTGCGATGACTCATTAAGGAGACCTCCCAGTATCAAACCTTTCCCCAAGGGTGACCACTTACTAGGGAAAAATGTCAACCACCAATGTGAAACAGGGAAAAGAGCATAATTTTCAAGCAAACGTTTTATAATCAAGAGCAACTTTTAATGCAACATATTCAAATACCTCAAGTATTAAAGTGACACTTACCACAATACTTGACTTGTACCTCATGGAGCAAGACCCATTGTCTTCTAAAAACAAGTTGATGTGGTGGATGCCATCATGATGAATCGGAGAAGTATGGTGGTCAAACAGGTCTTCATCTGTGTATGTGGACATCATAAGTCAATCCATCTCTCGCCACTCCATGTCTGCAACCTGAGGGCCTTGAGACATCATCTCCTTAGTTATCCCTAGAAATGGGGGATAACGATATCAATGCAAGTATAGCCCTGAAACATCCAAATCTTCATAAACAACCAAAATGCTTGACATTTTGGAGTTTCTCACACATCTGAAATATTTCAGTAGTCAACAATTGCTTTATGAAAAGTTTGACTCAAAGCTTGCAAAAATCTTTGAGAGGTATCATTTTGTTCTAGAGCTTGCAATGGGGGTGGCTCAAGAGACCTTCCACTCGATAAAAGTAAAGAAATTAAAAGCCATGGTTTTAAAAGTGGATCTCACAAGAGCAATTTGGGTTCCTAGGAGGGAGACAGATTCACGGGGCAATGGGGGTAGCTCAAGAGACCTTCCACTCAGTAAAAGTAAAGAAATTAAAAGCCATGGTTTTAAAAGTGGATCTCTCAAAAGTATATGATAGGGTAAGTTGGTTATATATTCAGTTGATGTCATTCCATCTGGGTTTCAATCTAAGTTCTTAGTTTTGTGAATTACATAATGAACTGTGTGACTTCAATATCATTTACAATCCTTGTAAATGGTTCAACCTCAAATTTTTTAAGATCTAGAGATTTGAAGCAGGGATGTCCTCTCTCCCCATTACTTTTTTCTTTAGTAGCTAAGGGTCTTAGTAGAGCTATAATAGAGACTAGAAACTCTAGATCTTTGAAAGGTATCAGAATGGAAAGGGATTTAACTATCTCACACTTGTTATTTGTTGATGATGTTTTACTTTTCTACAATGGTACCAGAAGGGATGCAAGTAAATTAAGGAAAATTATGGATCTCTATCATACGGCAACAAGTATGGTTGTAAACATGGATAAATCTACCATATCCTTTGTGGGAGTGGATGAGGAGGAAAGAAGGGAGAGTTTAACCTTATTCCCATTCAAGGAAGCTGATTTGAACTATGGTATCAAGTATCTTGCGTTTTACATCAAACCAAATGATTATACAAAAAAGGATTGGGGTGGATGGTCTCAAAAGTGGAAAAGAGATTATCCCTCTAGTGTGATATATGGCTCTCTCAGGGAGGTAAGCCGGTGCTAGTCAAGTCTGTATTGGAGGTGATTCCTATATATTGGATCTCTTTAACGGTTAACCTTCATTCCAAAAGGTGTTTTAGAGCAGGTAAGAAATTAAGCTTCAAATTCCTTTGGGCTGGCAATAAGTAGAAGAAAAGTTTCCCTTGGGTCTCATGGAAGAAGATTGCAATTCCAAAATATTTGGGAGGGTGGGGCATAATAAATATACACTGTTCTGCAAAATCCTTAACTGCAAAATGCATTTGGAGGTTGATAGAAGGGAAGGGGCTATGGGTTAAGACTATTTGGATCAAATACATTGCTCCTATTTCAAATTTTAGATTGGATAAGGACAAACAGGAAATCTTTTCAAAATGCCTTTGTTATTTGGAAGGCATTAGTATTGGCCCTTACCACTTGTGGGGAAATGGCTTGTATGGGGAGTGGGGGCAAGTAATCAGAGGAGAGTTGGACAGGATACCTAGGGTGGGGTGTGATGAAAATTTCCAGTTACCAAGGAATATGGTGGAAGCCTTAAGAGAAAGGGGCGTAATATATCTGAACCAAATTGCAGACCAAATCAATTCTTCTATTTTTAGGCAAAAGTGGCTATCAACTGCAGATTTGGGTTTTATTGGAAATGAGGGTCAAATCTGGGATTATTATTATCACTCTCTCAAAAATAGCCATGTAAGAATCACAGTAAATGAAGATGAAATTGTCTGGGAAAGAAACCCAGTTGGGGGGGTGGGGGGGGTTTACACTCCAAAATTAAGCTATAAGCTCTCAAAGATGATGAAGGGATCCAAGGCACAGCTTGGTGGTTTAAGGAAGTTTGAAAGTTCAAGTGTCCCCTTAAGGTAAGGGTATTCATGTGGCCTGTGTTAAATAACAAAGTCCCAACATGGGATTATATGCAAAGGAGAGGTTGGAACGGGCCAGGTTGCCCTATGTGCAACTTGTATTGAAGAAATGGACAATGGATGAAGAAATGGGGAAATGTGAGGAACAAGGAGTCCTCCATGCTTAGTTTGGAAGTTCCCATGAACTATATGATAAACCACCAAGCAGAGGACTATGAGAGCAACTCTGAATGGACAAATGCAAAGAGATCTAAGAAGAGGATGTGAAGATGAATCCTAGATGATTCTCTAACACCATGGGCCTGCCATGCAGTGGAGTCGAAAAATTTGGATGCATCTCAACAGCGTGAGCAACTTCAAGATTTGGCAATGTAGTATGTTCCTGGAAATTGTTAGGTGCACAAACATATTATAGGTGAGGTTTCCCTAGTTCATGAGATCCTTCAAGGAGTTGTGGCAGTGATTGCTTCTCTATCTCTGCTCACAAGAGGCATGGTGCAATATGCAGAAACATTAGGTGCTGAAGAAACTACAACCAAATCAATGCTATGCTGGATGGTTCTAAGAAGAGGCAATCTTTGAGATTCTTCAAAAACATCTAAACATGCAGCTGTAATAACTTGAGTATCTAAGGAACTAAACTTCTCCATGTCATCCTCTTTTTCTTGGAAGACCACACTTAGTGTGAAGTATGTATTAATATAAACATATTTCATTGCTTGAGTTCCAGAAGGACAACTAGGTGCAAATGAAGACGAGAGTTTGCATACGTTATCATCTTTTTGAAGTTTGTACGTGTTGCGTCACCTATCAGGAATGGCATGTTGAACATACTAGTAAGGACGCCCAAAGATTAACTCAAAACAGTGAAGTGGAGTGACATCACAGTAAATTGTATCCTTAAAGGGTCAATGGCAAAAGAGGTTGCACATTGCCTTGTTATTAGTGTCGTATTCCCTACATCTTTGACTCAACCAAAGTGATAAGGAGTAGGATGGGTTGTAGTAGTTAATCTAAAACTAGCTTTTGAAATAGTGGGTTTTATCACTACGATTATCAATGATAAGAGAAACCAAGTGATGTTTTAACTAGAATTCTAAATGAGAGTGCTTCCTTCGTACTGGATGAAGAATCTATGGTCATCAGGATAAGTTGCAGATTTGGAGCTACTAGATTGTTAATGATAAATTATAATTATGCATCTTTAACCTTTTATTGTAGGAGAGCAGCATATTTAGGGTGTTGTGGCTGAGAAGAGCCTTAGACTCTTTCTTTGCCTTTAGAATTTTGCATTCATCAATGGAATAATCATATCTCTTATGATAATTGTAGAATTTTCTTTTACCAATAGATGAAGAACGTTGGTCGAAACCCTTTAACAAACGCTAGTCGAGACTCTTTCTTGGCCTTTAGATTTTTACATTTGTCAATGGAATGATCATACCTCTTATGATAATTGCACAATTTTCCTTTTCCAATAGATGAAGAACATTGGCTGAAACCCTTCAACTGTCCATTAGGGTTGGATTGAGTCTTAAAGGTGGAAGGGTTTGAGGAAGAAGTATTGGTATTATTGGAACACTTCTAGTGTGCCACTTCTTTGAGACATTCTAGATTGGGTCTAAGATAAACCAACGCTATAAGGCTAGAAATTACATTCTGAAGCCAATGGTCTCAGTTTTCAACATTATGCAACATAGCACGAATTTGGCAATTTCAGGTCAACAACTGAAAGTTGTGATTTCTAGGCCTTTTTCTGTGGTTTTTGGGCCTCAAAACTTACTATACAGGATTTTACTCCCCTTCACATTATAGAGATGCTTCAAACTTCCCAACACACTTTATGGTTTGCAATTCTCAGCTACAATTGAGGAGATATGGCTCCCTTAATCTTCATACCATGCTAGAAACTGTCAATTTCTCCAAATGTATAACTCCAAAAAGATGAAGTTTGTTGAAGGGAGTAGATCTAGTAGAGTGTAAGAGATGGAAACCTTCAAAGAGACTAGATCTAGGGCCTTGATCATAGAAAGCCTAATGATGTGAGATCTAATAAGGGTAAGAGATGGAAACACTTGAGTTGACTAGATCCAAAAACCACAATCACTAGGCTCTGATGCCAATTGATATGATCACAATACCAACAATACAAGAAGATACTGACATACAAGAAAACACAAGAGAGCAAGTATGCAAGTGTGAGAGGAGAATGTCAAAATTGTACACATTGTACACTCATCTGTATTACTATATATAGAGTACAAAATTGTGGGAGAGTGATCAAGTTTGATATTGTCTCCAATAAAATACAATAACAACTTCAAAGAGAAGAAAGGTGTACAAGGAATCTTCTAGAAGGAGGAAGCTTATAGGGAAAAGGATGTAGAGATATGTGCAGTACATAACAATATGATAAAATATAATAGTCCATATGAGAGGAGAATGTCGAAACTGTACACATTGTACACTCATTTGTATTACTATTTATAGAGTACAAAATTGTGGGAGAGTGATCAAGTTTGACAATGTCTCCAATAAAATATAATAAAAACTTCTAAAAGAAGAAAAATGTACAAGGAATCTTCTAGAAGAAGGAAGCTTATAGGGAAAAGTATGTAGGGATATGTGCAGTACATAAGAATACAATAGTCCATGTGACGATGTCTCATCAAGAAGATATTGCTTACTTGCTACTTGTTTGAGGCAAAACATTATGTTTCGAAATTTGAGAAACAACGCAATTTATTATGTTCTAAAGAGTAGGTATCAATCCACTTTTCACCTAATGCCTAAGGAGGCAAGGAATTGAATAAATCCGTATCCAAAGCAAGATGAGGACTTGGAATTTTGTTTGGAGTTGGAAATGCTCCTCACTGCCGAAATATAGAAATTTGAGTATAAGAAAATCCCCCTAGTTGTTTGGAAAATCGTGGATGGCGTAAAAGAGTGCGAAACCATCCCCAAATTGATGAAAGAAGAAAAATTCCAGCGAAGGCGAAAGGATTTGAGAGGGTGGTGTGGAGCCAACTTCCAAATGAGCCCCCAACATTGAAGAATCATCCAAGCTCAAATCATGGCCTCGGGAGGAATGTGGCAATGTGTGTTGCTTGTAGTATTAATGACAAACAATCATATTCAAAAATAGAAATATTAACGAGGATTTCATTAGAATCAATGTCATTACCTCATGGTACACCTTGGGGACAAATTTCATTGTCTCTTTGGAGGTGCCATTATTCTCTTGGTTGCCAAACATAGGATTAACAAGAATAACCAGAGTGGAAGTAGGATCAAATGATAAATTTTCAGGCTCTAAGGTAGCGATTATCAACTCTCAAAGGCCCTATGGCAGGAGACTAGGCCAGCAATTGCCAGTGTGAGCCAGTAACTCCCAAAAGAACCTAATAAATGCAGGGAAGGGACAGTAGAAAAAGAGGGATGCATGCACCATACACCTCAAAACTATTCAAAAAACTTTGAATTCCATGCAGACAATCAATTTAACTGTAGAGAAAGGACAGAAGCAAACGTGGGTGCATGCACCATACACCTCAAAATTATTCACAAAACTTTGAATTCCATGTAGATGACAATTTCATATTGTCAAAAAAAATGGCATTGTATATTGGTAATCACACTTCTCTTTGATGGAAATTTTTAGAGTCATATAAAGTTGGATTAATCTTAACATTCTTTTATCTCTGTACATATTTCTTGGCAATAATTGAAAAGAAGCCCTTTACAACACTCAACTCTTAAATAGAACTTAGTCCATAAGAAATGAGACAAATATGATCATGACCATGGGCTTTTATCTTGGGCTATGTAGAAAAAGGCTTCCCTTGGTATTCGCTGAGTTCTAAAGTTGAACTTTTATAAATATTTCTGCCCTATTGATCTGCATCATTTTCTATTTGTTCACAATGACCCACTTGAACTCCATACGAAAAAATTAAAACTAAGAACTTAACCAAGTTGGGGGAAATAATGGATTAAGGAAGAGAAAAAGGAACAAATCAGACTTGGTGAGAATGCAACGACTGGGTGAAATGCAGTAAATACAAGGTTTGATAATTTTTGTTTCTTCATTTATTCTGCATGTTTAAAAAGAATCGTATATGAGTGAGAAGAACCAACAGAAATGTTGCAGATTAACATGAATCACGATAGAATACGAAGAATCAGAAATGAAAGTGTGAGAATCATATACGAGTGAGAAGAACCAACAAAAATGTTGCAGATTAACATGAATCGTGACAGAATATGAAGAAGCAGAAATGAAAGTGTGAGAACAAAGTGCTCTGAAGTGGGGGAGAAAAAGCAAGTAAAGAAGAGTGAACGGAAAAGTGAAGAATGACAAAGATGTAGAGGACATGGATGTAGA